>CATNUY010000149.1:600000-869622 GCA_951217065.1 Baccha elongata
AAATGGCAAGTTTCTCCAAACACTTTTAAATATTTATTGGGTTATTAAATATTAAAATGGCATTTTTCAATTGCACCAACCACTGTAAAGTTTTACAAACACCATTTAACTAAAGTGCCTGTTTTCAAATAAGTTTTAAAGGCGTCTTAAAAATGCAAGGCAAAGATAACGTTGAAATTGTTCGATTGATATGATCTCCTCTGGTTTACTCTAATGAAAGGGTCAGATAATATTTGACTAAAAATATTATTAAAAGAAACAAACATTTCAAGGGTGAGAGAAATGAAAGATCTAGGCGTAGTTTTTTTTTATGAAAAATTGACTTTTAAATCTAGTCTAAATATAGTCTCAAAAGCTAATTCAATGTTAGGATTTCTCAAAAGAAATTCTTAAGTCTATGTTTTGTTCATTTGTTCGACCATTGGTGGAATATTGTTCGGTTATTTGGAGTCCTGAGACAACAAAATTAAAAGAACGGATTGAAAAAGTCTAAAAAAATTTCTAAGATTCGCTTCAAGACAGTTTTCTTTCAATAGTAATACTGACCAAAAATACAAAAGTATAGGTGCTTGATACTAGGAATACAAACTCTTAAATCAAGGCGTAGGATGTATAGTGTTTTATTCATTCGGGATATTCTTTGTAATGACATAAACTGTGGGACTTTACTTTCTTTAATAAACATTTACGCTCCGAGTAGGCCATTCAGAATAAGACAATTCATTTTTGAAATATCCCATTATACTAATTATGGGCAGCGTGAGCCAAATTCCAATTGTTGTAAATATTTTAATTTGTATTAATTTGTATTACAGACACTGACATTTTAGCATCTGTCAATAAATGCTTCAAAACAAAATAAGACAAAAGCTACGTCAATGTTTACAGGGTGCATTGTTTATATGAGGTTGTTTATACGATGTATGTTTACATGATGTGTTATAATCTACAATTTGCGTATGAAATGAGATTAAAGTATGTATTTGTATAGTCTTTTTTGTCTGTTTTAAAATTACATACATCGTCTCCAAATTTAACTATTTGGTTAACCTCGTGAACTTGTAGTTTGAATTTATTTCGTTCAAATTTTAAAACTTCCGTGTTTTCAAAATTAAAAGAGTGGCCAGTATGATGTTTATGGTTGGCTAGTGCTGCAATACTGTTCAAATTAGCGGTGCTAGAATCAACCTTTTTGCATTCATTTGAATGTTGTTCAAGTCTTTTGCCGGCAAAACAAAATCCATTAATAATAGAAGAAGTTTAATTTATAAAAAAAAGATCCAGCTGAATGGCCTAATTAATATAACATAATTTATAAGCGGAAGGCTTACATCGTTTTCTGAAGCCTACCTGTTGAAGTTCGCAGGCAGATGGCAGATCTATAGAGTTAAGGGGTAAATATCAAGATCATTAAAAGACTGCTTTGGTGGTTTGGGAAACGGTATTAGGAATTTTACTGGTAAAAGATTTTGACCATGTGTAAGTCATATGGTCTTACCATCTTAAGGACTATGTTCATCAAAAACTGCCGACACTTAATCACTTTAGTTTTAAGTTATTTTAAGTATTTTTATTACGTATGTTTTAGTTTTATTTAGGTTAATTTAGTTTTATTTAGGTAAAGGGTAGTTTTATACAAAATAAAAAAGTTATAGAAAAACGAGTTTTTTAAAGATTTTTCTCGATTAGTTTAAGTAATATTGAATTTTAATTTAAGTTAGTTTGTACGCCGAAAGGCATTTTTCATAGATATAGTTATAGTATAATTTAAAGCGCCCGTATGGGGCCAGTAAGTTAGTTAAGTTATTCTGTAAGCTAGTTAAGGTTTTTGGTAGCATTCAAGTAGTTATGAGTTAAATTAAAAATAAAAATTGAATTTACAAAAAAAAAAAAACACTTAATCACTTACTGCAGTGAAAGATATGAATTTTAGATTGACTTCTTGTGAAAGACTGCAAAGCGATACTTGGGTGTGCGACGAATCAGCAACACTTTCACCTTCTTCCGCTGACAAACTTTTTAAAAGAGAAGAAGAAGAGAAGAAAATTAACAGAGACCTCTGCATATCTCTCCTGCAAAGCCATCAACAGTAACAGACCTGATAATGAAGAGTGTGATGTGGAATTACCTGTAACGAACTTGCTTTAAAGAGTCACAGCTAAGACTGAAAAGAGACAGGGACAACAAATTTAAATGGTGGATAGGCAAAGCCACAGCAGTGATAGCTGGGAAACAAAAAGCATGTCTGAGTCGCACGAACTTGCTCTTGTAGCAAATTATGGGATTAGAAAAAAATATATTTAAGAAATTGTGTTCAAATGGCAACAGAAAATGGCCTTAATATGAGTTCAAGTTGTACGGTAGCTAGCGTTTGGTAAGATAAAATTTTTAAATCCATTTTGTGTTAAATAATTTAATTATATGGGAGGTACCCGTTAGAGCCGGGCTAAAACAAAAACTCGAATTTTTCCTATAGGGAATCATCACAAAAAGTTCTTATATAGCTTTAAGTTTGAAAAAAATCCGTCAAACCGTTTAGGCTCAAGGTCAGTGCACAGACAATCGCACAAACGCACATCCGCACAGACAGGCCGACGGACCCCATAACGAAACCTACTTGTTTAGGCTTTTCTTGTGATGTACCTTGGGTTTCTCTGGCTGAGGTATACTCGCTGGTGTCCAGGGTTTTACTAAAGAAGGTACACTAAAACTTAAGTTTCAAAGATTTTCCTTTATTCAATCAAGAAAATAGTTTTATTATTAAAAATAATTAAATTTTAATTAAATTCTATAGTTTTAAAGTTTAGGCTTTGTGCTTTTATTTTCTCCAATTTCAGTTTTTCGGTGTTAATTTCCAGTGTGTCTTTAGAGTCCAACGTCGGTTGTTGTTTCCTTAGTAAGGTTCCTTCTGGTGCTTCCTTTCTCGTATATTTCTTCAAATTATAGTAACGGTAGATTCGGCAAACAGCGTCTCGACAAACAACCACTGTATTAAATTGAAATAAAGTCAATAAAACACCTTATAGTCTTGTTTTTTAATTGTTATTATGACGCGTTTCGACTATATAGTCATTCTCAGATCACAATCGACTGGATTTACAATAATAATAAAAAAGCTTTTCCCTGTGACAATTTTTACTAAAACAAAATAAAAAGTTTTTACACTGTCATACAAATGGAAAAATGAAAAGGACAAAAAATTATTGAAAAAGCTTTTAAAGACAAAACATTGAAATAAATAAACACGAACACAAAAATCAGCTGTGTTCTTTACAGATTTTTAGAAGTGAAGAGTCAGCAAATCCACAGTTGTTTTTCAATAATTTTTTGTCCTTTTCATTTTTCCATTTGTATGACAGTGTAAAAACTTTTTATTTTGTTTTAGTAAAAATTGTCACAGGGAAAAGCTTTTTTATTATTATTGTAAATCCAGTCGATTGTGATCTGAGGATGACTATATAGTCGAAACGCGTAATAATAAAAATTAAAAAACAAGACTATAAGGTGTTTTATTGACTTTATTTCAATTTAATTTGAGTCTTGTTGGCTGAACTTCTTAAATTAATTAACCACTGTATTGATGCTGGAAAACTTCAGTATTTCTACTGGCAACCACAGTATTTCTACTGTCAACCACAGTTTTTCAACTGGCAACCTCAGTATTTCTACTGGCAACCACAGTATTTCTACTGGCGACCTCAGTATTTCTACTGGCAACCACAGTCTTTCTACTGGCAACCACAGTATTTCTACTGGCAACCTCAGTATTTCTACTGGCAACCACAGTATTTCTACTGGCAACTACAGTATTTCTACTGGCAACCACAATTTTTCAACTGGCAACCTCAGTATTTCTACTGGCAACCACAGTAATTCTACTGGCAACCACAGTATTTCTACTGGCAACCTCAGTATTTCTACTGGCAACCACAGTTTTTCAACTGGCAACCTCAGTATTTCTACTGGCAACCACAGTATTTCTACTGGCAACCTCAGTATTTCTACTGGCAACCACAGTTTTTCAACTGGCAACCTCAGTATTTCTACTGGCAACCACAGTATTTCTACTGGCAACCTCAGTATTTCTACTGGCAACCACATTTATTAACTGGCTTGTTTTAATTTGTCTCTGAGATCCCTTACCGCTGGTGGGGGGAAATCTCTGCAAGAGTTAAATTACCCACAGTATTTCTACTGGCAACCACAGTATTTCTACTGGCAACCTCAGTTTTTCAACTGGCAACCACAGTATTTCTACTGGCAACCTCAGTATTTCTACTGGCAACCACAGTATTTCTACTGGAAACCTCAGTTTTTCAACTGGCAACCACAGTATTTCTACTGACAACCACAGTATTTCTACTGGCAACCTCAGTTTTTCAACTGGCAACCACAGTATTTCTACTGGCTTTAAAGATAGCAATTTCTTACCACTGGTGGGGGAAATTTACTACCATAATTATTATAGGTTCTTACCCTCCGTTTAAATTAGTAAAGTCTTACTGACTTCTATTATTTCGGCTTTTCGGTTTTCATACTGATATTACACTTCAACGGTATACTTCGGTACGTTTCGGAGTGATTTTGTTGTATGAACGGCCTCCTATCGTTAAGTCCTTGGCTGTAAGTGACTGTTAATTTTATTTTTGCAAACTTCACTTTTTCATGTAATTGCCCATATATTTCCTTGTCCGGTACTCCCCTACCTCTTGCTCTAAGTAATGCGAAATACTTCTATTTTCGTCTATGCACGATAAGTGTGCGGGTGGCGGTGTACTCAAGTACGTACAGCAAGAATTATTCAATATCATCGTCATCGACTCATATTGCGTCCATTTTATTGTTTGGTTTAATACCACACATTTCATTATACGAATTCACCATCGATGTACGCTGATCGTTGCCTTTTTGTGTTCCTCTGCTGGGTTTAGGCTTACTTTCGCCATTTGCCTTACTTTCTTTTATTAGAAATTCACCTCTCGCTCACTATATTCACCTCCCGCTCACTTTATTCACCTCCATCAAATATTGTATTTGTACTTTCACTAGAAAATATAATTTCTAATCAGTTGGTGACGAGCTCTGTTATCGGCAATGTCCTACTGGGAGCTTGCGGTCGCTTATCTGTAGCTTTTAAATGGAATCGTTTCTGCTTCAGATGACAGTGCTACCTGCTAGGGGCAAATATATAAAATGATTGTTTTGATTTTTAAAGGAATGTAATGGAGCGATAAAAGGCTTCATTACATCCCCCTCTTTCTTCGGAGACGAGAACCTTCTCGTCTAAATACAATTTCTTCCCAGTAGATAGATTAATAATAATAATAACGCAGATAGTACTAATAAATAATAATTTTCTTTTTTTATTTCATTTTTTTTATTTATTTTCAGGATTTTTGGTTTAATTAATTTTTTTTTTTTTTTTTTTTTTTTTTTTAATTTAATTCACTTTTTAAATTTTAAATCAGCTCAATTCAATATTTGTTTTTATATATTATTTATCACTGGGTATTCGTATTAAACTCTACCCTCTTACTGCGTCCTTGGAAATGAAGATCGGCTACCCCTGATCTAGTGTTAGGGGTATTCCGCCCAGAGCACATAGCTGATTTTGTCTTTTGAGGGTTGGAATACCTTTATTTGACATAAGCTCATTCCCATTTAATTTGATAGAGAAATCCATTTTTCGTAGTGCATCCATACCAATTATTACGTCTTGACTCAACTGCTTCAAATGCGTTACTTCTCCTTGAATTGACTGGTTCCCTACTTGCAGAGTTACTGTGTAGTGTTCTCGGTTAAATATGGAACTACCATCTGCTAGTTGAACTGCATTATGTTGATATCTCACCGGTGTTTTGAGTCTCTTGAGTAGGTGTCGCACCTTAGTACTAATGAACGATTGAGTCGCCCCGGTATCGAGCAAAGCATTGATTGTTTGGCCATTCAACTTTATGGTTAAGAAACAGCGCGGATCTACCCATACTTCAGCAGTTTTTACTGCTTTCACTGTTACTCGTGGCGTATCGTCGATCCTGGTGGCAAAAGTTTTTTTGTGTTGATCGTTTTTATCTTGGTTGTTCACTTCCTGCTCCGTGGCACATAACTTCGCCCCAGGCATTACCTCGCTGTAAGGCTTTATTTCCTCTATAATTATCCCCTCTTTGGCAGTCTCCGACGTGATGATGGAAACATGCCGAGTCTGACAAGGACAATTTTTCGTCAAGCGACCATCTTCGCTACAGAACGAACAGAACAAACGGAACGGCTGCCGACAATTTGCCTTCGAATGCCCCCTCTGTTTGCAGTGCCAGCAATGAGTTGTTCGATCGTATTTTTCATTCGTTGGGATATATCGGTGAGCTCGCTCATCCCGTATTGGCGCTTGATATGCCCTGGGAGGCGGTGGTCTGGTTGTATTCGATGACGTGTTTCGGTTTTCGCTTTGGATACGTAAATTTTATCAATATAATTGCTAATACGCAATGATGGGTGTTGGTGAATTAAATATTGTGTCGTACGGATGAAATCTCTTGTCTTCTCGTGTGGACCCTGTCTTTTCTTTGAGATTTCGTCTTCCAGTCTGTTTATAAATCGTGGAGGCAGAAAATATCCCATGGCCATGTTTTAAAGTTTTCACGGTTGATTCTATACCATTCTAAAGCTGGTCCTTTAAAAATTTCTGGGAAAGTTCGGAGCATTTCATGTGTTTGGATCTGGTAGCAATCGGTCAGTTCTTCTATACGTTTAATAAATTCCAGTGCATTTCCTGAAGAGTCGAATCTCAACCCCCATTTTCTTACTTCATTCATAACTTCTGCCTGTCGACTAAGAGGGGATTTCCCAGTTCTACCTGAAGGAATATTTGTATCGGAATTAACTGGTACTTGCCTTTGTCCTGAAAAATGAGGAAAATTTGAACTTACTGTTGGATATTGATTTTGAGGTCCATTCCATGGGGATAATACCATTCCCTGTAGTCAGGGTGTCTGGTCATTCTATCAAATTCTGCCAGAGCGGGATATAAGGATGCCATATAAGTTGGGGCAGGTTTTGTATGTGCTGTAGCCGTTGTAAACACAGGCGTCCCTTGGAAATGCGCATTAGGTACCGTATAATACACATTGGTATAGGTGACGGGCTCACTAATGTTTGCCTTAGTACTACGTTCTCCCTTCTCTGTTTCTATATTCTCTTTTGTTTGTGAAATATCCGCTTTGGAATAAACTCTATCATCTGAGCCTTTCTCTAATTCTTCACATAAATTTTGGGTTGACTTTCGCAATCTGGACTCTTTAATGTAAGCACTGAACCGAGTGCGGAGGTCGGCAACGGTCCCTTCGGTGTTAAGCTTACAACGCGCCATGCGTTCTTTAAGCTCTGTTTTATCAAGGAGGTATATGGCTCCTATGCTGGCAAAGATATCAAAACCTGCTTCAGAGTCCGACATCTTGTTGTAAGTTTTATTTCTTATCTCAGTTGGAATCTTTATTTTAATTTTCGGGCAACGGTTCAGTTTGAAATCTTGATGAGGATTATTATATTTACGGTATCGGTTCAGTTTAAGATCTTCAGGTAACGGTTCAGTTTGAAATCTTGATGAGGATTATTATTCGGTAACGATTCGATTTAAGATCTTCAGGTAACGGTTCTGTTTGAAATCTTGATGAGGATTATTATTCGGTAACGGTTCGGTTTAAGATCTTCAGGTAACGGTTCAGTTTGAAATCTTGATGAGGATTATTATTCAGTAACGGTTCGGTTTAAGATCTTCAGGTAACGGTTCAGTTTGAAATCTTGATGAGGATTATTATTCGGTAACGGTTCGGTTTAAGATCTTCAGGTAACGGTTCAGTTTGAAATCTTGATGAGGATTTTTATTCGGTAACGGCTCGGTTTAAGATCTTCAGGTAACGGTTCAGTTTGAAATCTTGATAAGGATTATTATTCGGTAACGGTTCGGTTTAAGATCTTCAGATAACGGTTTAGTTTGAATTCTTGATGTTTGTTTCTGGAATGGACCTTTGAAGAGGTCCCTGCTCGGGCGCCAATTTGTGATGTACCTTGGGTTTCTCTGGCTGAGGTATACTCGCTGGTGTCCAGGGTTTTACTAAAGAAGGTACACTAAAACTTTAGTTTCAAAGATTTTCCTTTATTCAATCAAGAAAATAGTTTTATTATTAAAAATAATTAAATTTTAATTAAATTCTATAGTTTTAAAGTTTGGATTATTAGGCTATGTGCTTTTATTTTCTCCAATTTCAGTTTTTCGGTGTTAATTTCCAGTGTGTCTTTAGAGTCCAACGTCGGTTGTTGTTTCCTTAGTAAGGTTCCTTCTGGTGCTTCCTTTCTCGTATATTTCTTCAAATGATAGTAACGGTAGATTCGGCAAACAGCGTCTCGACTAACAACCACTGTATTGATGCTGGAAAACTTCAGTATTTCTACTGGCAACCACAGTATTTCTACTGGCAACCACAGTTTTTCAACTAGCAACCTCAGTATTTCTACTGGCAACCACAGTATTTCTACTGGCAACCACAGTATTTCTACTGGCAACTTTGCAAACTTCACTTTTTCATGTAATTGCCCATATATTTCCTTGTCCGGTACTCCCCTACCTCTTGCTCTAAGTCATGCGAAATACTTCTATTTTTGTCTATGCACGAGGAGTGTGCGGGTGGCGGTGTACTCAAGTACGTACAGCAAGAATTATTCAATATCATCGTCATCGACTCATATTGCGTCCATTTTATTGTTTGGTTTAATACCACGCATTTTATTATACAAATTCACCATCGATGTACGCTGATCGTTGCCTTTTTGTGTTCCTCTGCTGGGTTTAGGCCACAGAGGAGCTAACAGAGAGGGTGATCCTGTCATTTTATTTGACGTTACCCACAAGCTTCGACATCAGCTGATCTCAGCTTAGGTGAAAAAGTGTGCGTGAGAACAAAGGAAAACTGCACACACTCTCACCTAAGCTGAGTGGTGGATTCATTTTCCCGCCTTTTTCAAAATCATCAGCTTTTTGGGTCTGTTCACAAACTCGTTTATTTTTTAGGCTGGTCCTACACCGGTGACCCACTAGTTAAAGTCAGCCTTAGGATGAGGAATAGTAAATTTTGTTTTTGCGTTTTTGTTTGTTTGTTTCGATATAAGAAGAAAATTAGGGAAATCAATGTTCAGCCTTTAAACTATTAGTATTTTTCATTTCGTAAGTTGAATCATAGAAAACAAAAAATAAAGAAAACCCTTCGTCCACAAATGCCATTGTAGATGTCAACAATGAATTTGTCTATAAATTTTGTAAATATTTTTGCTTTTTGTTAATTTTTATCGAAATAAAATATTTTAATTACATTATTTTGATGGTATATTATGGATTATTAGTGAATTTTGTGAAATAAGTTCATTTTATAGTTAATAAATAAAAAAAATTCTGAATGAAATGTTTCGGTGTTTTAAAGCCTAGTATGCACCTGAAGTGAAACGAAATTTTTCGTCGTCTCCAAAAACACGAAATGTAAACGAAACGGTAACGGGCAATTTTGTATGTAGAGTTTCACCATTTGTAAAAAAAATATTTTTTCAAAACACACATACTTATAAACAAATAAAAAGAACTGAACTCCATTTTATAATAATAATAACCCCAAAATAACACGATAAAATAGAAACGTCAAAATTTCGGGAGCAATTAATGTCCCGTTCAATTAAATTGTGTGCGAAAAGAGTGTAGAGAGTAGTGGAGACTTGATCCGGTTATCTACCGTTTCACCGTGGAGCTGCGTACCACAAAACGAAAAGAAGAACGGAAAATTTTGTTTACGATTTCACTGTGTCATTTTTGTACGGGACTTTTCGTTTCACTTCAGCTGCATACTAGGCTTAAAGGTGTAAAACCTCTTGTCAAGTTAATCGTTTTTTAAGTCAATTCGACCGGTGCAAACGCTGCTAAATCTTTTTCTCACAAAACAGGGTCTTAATTTTGGTTTAAAAATAGCATAACCAGTTTGAATTCAGCGAATAAGTTTAAAATGTATACAGTCTCTTTTTACTGACATATTTTTACTGATGCTATAAACGCGCAAACGTAATACAAATTTAATTTTTCATTGGTTTCATCATTAATTAATTATGGGTTCCACTCCTAAAAAAAATACGAAATAAAAATACAAGTTACTATCTTGCTTCTATTACGAGATGTGCGGGCTAAACTAGTACGAGCTGAATATACAAGTGTGATCTTAGCTTAGCGAACATTTATTAACGCATCTTTTTTCATGAAAATCCTACCATAACTCATGATCGAAATCCACCACAGCTCATGATTTTAAGGTGAAATGAGTAACGTCAAAAAAATCATGAACTTTTAGAATTTTTTAATTCAACAAGTGAAGTGAGTGTCTAAAAACAATCATTATTTACAAGCCATTAAAAACATTTATAAAACAAATAATATGAATACATCAATATGTATTATGGGATGTTCATCCCACAATTCAACTTTTTGTGCCCCGGATATTTCTAGGTAATAAAATTTACTCACAAAAATAGTCACTTCTGATTTTTTTTCCAAACATATAATAGCTATATATTTAATATTAAGTGTTTTGAATTTCGTTTTATTGTCATTATATTCTTGTAAAATTAAGTAAAGTCAATTTATTGACTTCGGAAAATGAAAAAAAAAAAATTTATTGATCCAAATAAAAGTTTTCCTTTAAAATATATTATGTACCTCTTTTTGGTAAGAAATGCAAAACACTCAATTTGAATCAGTTAAAATCAATTAACTACAAGTTGGAACAAAAATCAGAGATTTAAAGTCTTATGTAGAAAAACTAAACATTTCAAAACAGCTTGAAAACGATGAACGATGGACACATACATTTTGTGTAAAGACTTAAAAATATTGCTTGGTCAATCTGGTGATATTTTGAAAACATAGAAACTTTATCTGTTATTAATAAAAAATAAACTGTAATTTAAAATCTTATTTTCAAGGTAACTAATCCATGGATTAAGAATTGTTCACACTGAACGTAGAGTCAATTATTTATTGTTCCACTTGGTTCCAGGACATTTGTAATCCTTGGATTACTTTTATCTAAAACAATGCTTAAAATTACAGTTAATTTTTTTTTATTAATAGAGTCAGATATGTTTGACGATTCTTTATTTGTTTGTCTCGTATTTTGAATTGTTATTTTAATCGACAAAATATTTCACAAATCGTTTTGGAAACTCTTCAATATTATTTCTATTAGAAATTGGTTTACTTTGACTTCTTTAGTTTAGTTCCGTGTTGTTTATTTAATATGTTTTTGTTACTATTATGGTTAAGTTCTACTTACTTTATTTTTAGTTGGGTTCCTGTCATTATTTATTGCTGTTGTTCCTGACGCTGCAAGACAGTGAAGTTAACAATTACGGGGATAAATTAAAAAAAATGGTTTGTTCGATATTTGGTAATATTTCATTTATTCAATATTTCCAAAATCGGTTTTAAAAAACGGTGTACGTTAGAATTTCTTCTTGTTTTCTTTTTATATTTTTATTTCTAATATGGTTATTTTTTTTAGTGCGGTTCCTGTCTTTATTTATTATTGACGTCGGGGAAGCTTTTTTTGTATTTGCTGTTGTTCCTGATCAAAGATTATCTAATATCTGTTAGCTCTTCTGTGTTCCTGATGCTGCAATTTCAGACAGTGAGGTTTACCATCGTTATTGGGTTATATTGTCGTTGGTCAGTAATTTCCAATCAACGTAAATAATTAATAAAATCTACATACATAATAATATTTTTTTTTTTTTTTGTTGAATATAAACTAATTCTCGTTGGTCAGTCATTTTCAATCAACGTAAATAATTAATAAAATCTACATACATAATAATATTTTTGTTTTTTTTTGGTGTTGTTATGTTAGGAATTGAGTTATGTAAGGAATTGTTGTTATGTTAGGAATTGAGTTTGTACACGCTTGGAAGACTAATGTGAACAAAAAAAAATAGTAATAAATAGCTAATTGCAATAAAACTCATTATTCAATTGAATATTTTGCTCCGGCTGTTGATTAAATGCTGAAAAACTTATTTTTGTTACACTCATATTTCATATTCGTTTCCAGATTCACATCCATGTACTTTGTATATGGAACTAATGTGGAGTTTGTTGCTTAAAAATCACAATGGTGTGATCTAAGTTCTAATATACTCCCCACGCGAATACCCATGAGTGCTCTACTCGGCTCAATTACCTACTTTATTGTCCAGACATTCAAACCAATGTTCTCTTCCTTTTAAACTTTGTCCAAATATCCTAATATTTTGTACTGTTAAATCGTACTAAGGATAATAATTATTATCGTAATCCGCTGAGTGCGGTAAAAATATATTTCAAGTCAAGTTATTTTATTTTAATAAAAACATAGTCTATTTATTTATTAAAATACAGTTTATTTGATATCATATGAACTTAACATACATACATAGATATGATTCGTTCGGAGATGAATATTGTTGGCGATATCTCACGCACAAGCCATTCAGTTTTCGAACTAAACGTCTGTATTTAGTAATGGGATGCTTGTTTGTTCGTTGTTGTTGCCATCAATTTTTTCTTTTCCTTAGTCTGCTTTGACTGAATGAATACATAAAACTGTTGCAGTTGTTCCACTATTGTTCTTCAACTTTGACTGGATCCTTCCGAGAGGCTCGTTGGAGATAGGTCCTGCGTTCTCTTGGCAGAACTTTCAAGATCTTATCCATTTCCACTTCAAAGTCCATGTTGAGAATTCGATCTGCCTCATCCATGACCAACTATACTTTATGGCCTTCAAATTAAAACCTTTGGTTTTTTAGAGTGATCCACAATCGACCTGGCGTGGGAATAACGATGTGTGGTTTGGCCAGTTGAAGTGCTTGCGATACCATATTTACACCTCCTACAATGACAGCATTTTACACCAATGGAACTTCCTATAAATGTAGGAAATCACTTTATTAGCTTCATATTGTATGAATTTTGTATTAAATGATGATTTAGGATTCTTAACTCAGAGGTAGTGACGAAACTAAAGATTGTAATTAACATCATTTGTTGGTGATGATGAAACTTTGAAAGAAACTTACCGAGTGCTTTAAATTGTTCAGATATTTGAAATGCTAGTAATTCAAGTGAGCTTTAACACATGGGCGAAATATCTCTGAGGATTCTTTAATAACAACTGAAGAATTGGTAATGCAAAGGCGGCTGTCTTGCCCGAGCCAGTTAAGGTCACGCCAAAAATGTAATTGTCTTGTAAGCCAACAGATATCGCTTCCTTCTGAATTTTTCAAGGTGCCTTCCATTTAAATTCTATGTACGCGTGGCTTGAATACAAATTAGTATTTTCTTCCAAACTTTTTCACGTAACAACTTCATCTTCCTTGGCGCTTTCTGCTGCATCATCTTTGGAATCACTTTCGGAAACTTCTCCATCTTCATAAATCGATTCAGTTTCTTTTTCCGAAAGATTTTTGTTTTCTGAAGTATCTGAAGAATCCAACATTTATGTAGTTTTTGTCAAGAAATACAATTTTCAATTTTCATACTAACCTTCTTCAGCTGGCAATATATTACTGAAATTACTGATAAATGAAAGAAAAAACCACGCTTTGAGTAAAAAAAAAACAAAAAATATTTAATGCATGTGCCAATTATTATTATTTTGTTTATAAAATATTACAAAACAGCAGACAAAATTTACTAAAATAACAAAAGAAAAAAAAATTGAACTGTCAAAACAACAAAACCTACCTCGATTTGTTATTGGTCCACGTCACCAACTTCACACGTATTCATAGACGCGAAATGCAAAAAATCTAAACATTGGGTAACCGGAGGGACAGACGTAACTACAGATTTTTATCTTTATTAGATAATCTTTGGTTTAGGCTTACTTTCGCCATTTGCCTTACTTTCTTTTATTATAAATTCACCTCTCGCTCACTATATTCACCACCATCAAATATTGTATTTGTATTACTTTCACTAGAAAATATAATTTCTAATCAGTTGGTGACGAGCTCTGTTATCGGCAATATCCTAATGGGAGCCTGCGGTCGCTTATCTGTAGCTTTTAAATGAAATCGTTTCTGCTTCAGATGACAGTGCTACCTGCTAGGGGCAAATATATAAAATGATTGTTTTGATTTTTAAAGGAATTTAATGGAGCGATAAAATGCTTCATTACACTCTAGTATTGTAATGTCAGGTCTGATTATTACCTCGAAATTTTTTTACACGGATTCACGAAAAAAATTAAAATGGCTTTTAAGGCTTGGTCAATGTGCCCCTATCATGTAAAAACATGCCTTGAAGTGGTCAACAAATGAAAAACCCACTGAGAGAAGGAGAAATGCCTTGGAAATTTGCTTATTAAAGTTAATAAACAATGTTTAAGGTCAACTAATTTATTTGTTTAACCATCTATAAGTTGCATAAAAAGAAAAACATAATTCTAAACAATTGTATTCATAACAATGCATTTGAAACTATCTCGATTTTGATCAAGGTCGAAAACATTTGCATACTCGTTAAATTTAACACAAGCATTTGTTGGTTAATTTTGACAATAGTTTGTTGCATGACGAGAAATATGAAAAAAATCATTATATCTAGGTCTTAAAGTTCTAGATGGTGCATGTATACCAAACAAAGCTAAAAGTGGGGGCATTCAAAATGCCCTTAAGCCACATCCCTAGCAAACATTACAGAATAATAAGTTCTTTTACTAGATCGAGACTTTCAATTGATCAATAAGCATTTACTGTTATAAGATGGCATAGTGTCAGACCAATTCAATTTTCGTAGCGCATATTTAGTGAATCTTTTTAGATTTTTTTCAATTCGTATTAAATCTTTTTTAAATAGAGGCGACCATACAACGCAACAATTTTCTAGTATGTGACAAACCAATGATACGAACAGAGATTTCAATGTAAAAGGATCTCGAAAATCATGAGAATTTCTGAATATAAATACTGACATAGCATTAGCTCTAGATATAACATAGTCAATATGTAGATATATTTAAAGATAAATATAAATCAAAAATTACTCCCAAATCTTTCTGGCTTATTACTCTATTTTTAAAAATTATTATTGTGATGCACTTGAGAAACAACTAGAAATATTGCATCAAAGTTCACACGAAGATACGGTTGTATTGCATTTACCTTCAGACGAGAAGACAAACATGGTTGACTTGACAAAACAAACATGTCTCGGCCTTCTCAATCTAAATGACGATGCAAATTTTTCTTTTGAAAAAAAAAACATGAGTTTAAGAACCGGCACAACAATAAAACCACCATGGTGCTTAGCTTTAATAACAAAATATACGCGAACAAAATCATTGCAGCCGCTCCAAAATTAAAGGGCAGTGGAATCGTCGTTCATCGGGAGCAGTCTTTTCTTTTTCGGAAAAAAAGAAGATCACTCTATGAGATAAAAACTAAACTCATACAAATTAATCCAAATGCGAAAATTCTCATAAGAGGATCAAAATTGCTTGTTGCCGACTTCACTTTCACACACGATTCTCTACGCGGGTTGAAAATAAAAACAACCGAAGAAACGGAATTTGTCAAAACAACTTTTAGAGAGGATGCGGTGTGCTTTTTTGACAGCAATTACGTCAGTGTCAGCAAAAATTTCACTAACACGTAACCAGAGCCTTCTGGCAGTCTAATTGCAACTATCAAAGATGGTTCGTGCCTCAACTATAGTCATCATGAAATTATGAGTTAGGATAGGGTTGCCGTCTGCCAAATAATTAATTTTAATTTTAATTTTAATTTTAATATATTTTGTTATAACATTATAGGCCTCAAAAATAAATTATTGATGCCAGATTTTTTTAAACTTATTTCAAATTACGACATTTTTATTTTATTAGAAACATTTATCGAAGAGAAAAATGAGCTGCATTATTCGAATTATTTTTCGGGTTTCAATATTAAGTGGATTCCAGCTGTGAGAATTAACTGACATAGTAGAGCCAGTGGTGGTTTATTGTTTGGTATAAAAAATAACATTTCTGATAAAGTAATTAATTTCAAAAGTAGTGGAAACAAAACTATAATAGACTTAACGATAAATTCTAAATATTTTTTAATTGTTCCCTTATACCTCAATTTTAATGGGTGGTCTTCTGATTTCGAGGAACTACAAAACTTTTTATTAAGTCAAAATAATGAAAACATTATGTTAATTGGCGATCTAAATAGCCGTATAGGAGATTTTCAAAACTCTTTTCTTCTCAACAATGGATATTTTTCCTATGAAAGTCTGAAGACGGTTGTATAAATGCTAATGGAAGGATGTTGGTAGATTTGATTGAGGATTTTGGTTTTGTTGTTCTGAATGGTATTTCCAAAGGTGACATTTCAGGTAACTTTACATTTATATCCGCCCAAGGTTGCTCTGCAATTGATTTTTGTCTGGTAAAAGGAGAGTGGCTTGATTATATAAACAATTTTGAACTGCATCCTGTAAATTTCTCATCTCACTTGCCTATGATACGATCATGAAGTCTTAAAACCCAAGATCGTATTCTTCGATCCCAAATTGATAATTCTGTCAAGAAGCTCCGATGGTTAGAAAATAAAGCTTTTATATATAGGAATAAATTGAACTTGTTATCAACAAATTTACCTAATCAATCAAGTAACCCAATAAACGATTTGAAAAACTCTGTTCTTAGAACAATTAGACAATCAGCAGTTTCTAACACAAACACTGGTTCAAGAAATTTTAGGACTGATTGGTATGACGAGGAGTGTCGAAAATGCAGAGATAGATGTTTTAATTTTTTAAACCTTTTTAGGAGCAGTAAAAATGAATCTTTTAGAGCATTATATCTGCATTCTAATAAGCTATACAAAGATTTATGTATTTTCAAAAAAAAGCTTTTCCTAAAAAATTCAGCATCTCAACTTCTGCAAAGTAGGGGTTCTAGAACTTTTTTGAAAAATGTACGTATGTTAGGAGGTAGCAGTAAACCAGTTTTAAATTATATTAGCGTCGATCGATTAGCTCTACATTTCGAAAACCTATTGCGTCCAGACCCTGATCAAATACATATAAGTTTTGCTCTTCCCTATTTGTATATAGAAGAGTTAGATGCCCCTTTTTGTCTACCCCACAATTCTTGAACTACGTTTTAGAACTTTTCAACAAAATGTTTTGTGAGGAGAGTTTTCCACAATGTTTTGGTTCATCTTGCATCTCTGCAATCTTTAAAAAGGGTGACCCTAACTTACCAGAAAATTATAGAGGAATTTCAGTGTTAAGTTCTTTTCGGAAATTATACACGCAAATTCTATATCACAGACTTGTTAGCTGGGTTGAAAGAAATAAAAAAATCAGTTGTTTTTAGGCAGGTTTTAGAGCTAATCTATTAACTGTAGATCAGATTTTTGCTCTTACAAGCATTGCCAGACGTTTCATTGATAAAAATAAAAACTTGTTTGCTTGTTTTGTGGACTTCAAAGCAGCATTTGATACCATCAACAGAAAGTCACTATTATTTAAACTGGCTACTATTGGATTGTCTACAAAATTTATCAGAATTTATGAGCAACTTCTTCTTAATATGACTGCTGTTGTATCAGATGGAACAAATCAGTCGAAGCAATTTAATTCTGAGTCTGGTGTACCGCAAGGCTGTATTTTGAGCCCACTAATGTTCGCTCTTTATATAAATGATATCGAGGACCGAATTCCTGGAGGTGTTACTTTTGGTGATCTTCACGTCAAAGTTTTGCTTTATGCAGATGACCTAGTCATTTTGACTGATGATCCGGTGACTCTTCAGCTTCAAATCAACAAATTAAAGCAATTCTGTGATATGTGGGACCTCACAATTAATACTGCGAAATCAAAGATTATGATTTTCAGAAACCGTACGGTTGATAATGATCGAGTTTGGACTTTGAATGGCTCTTCTATCGAAGTTGTGAAGGAATTCAAATACTTAGGTTACATTATAACTAACAATCTGAATATTCGATCTCATATCAAAAATAAAATTTCTTCTGCAAAGTCAGCAATTAATTCTATGTGGTCTAACTTTTTCAAAAGTAAACTTGTAAATCCGGCTTCCAAATTTAAGGTGTTCGATGCAACAATAAAAAGCTGTTTTTGCTACGCCAACGAAGTGTACGGATATCAAGAACTCGATGAATAGGAAATAATTCAGAGATATTTTTTTAAGAAAATTTTCAGATTGCCTTATAATACACCGAATTATTCCATTCATGTTGAATCGGGCTTACCTCAGATTTTTCTAAGAAATTTAAAAGCAAACGCTGACTACATTATTAAAGTAATGCAAAAATCAAATAATAATCTGCAAAAAG
Organism: Baccha elongata; assembly: GCA_951217065.1. NCBI lineage: Eukaryota > Metazoa > Arthropoda > Insecta > Diptera > Syrphidae > Baccha > Baccha elongata. The sequence continues at coordinate 618,412 of CATNUY010000149.1, forward strand.
GATCTTACTTGTATCTCTGCGGTGCAGGTATACCCCATTTAAAAACTGGTTCGAGTTAGCATCGGCCTACGATGTCCCACTAACCCTGACTGTAGATAATTCGGCTTTGTGGAAACCAAATTTATACAATTGTATATCCATTATCGATGGAAGATTGTTCCAGTCATGTATCGACCAAGCGAGGGCATCTGCTTCCAGATCTGTCTACTGCCAACTTAAACTTAATTTAGGGGAAGCCAATTACTTCAGAGATGAATTTTCAGTCATAGAAATGAGTTTGATTTTCGAATTACGTACTGAGATGTTACAACTTAACTACAGACCTTACAGAAGCGACATTAACCAAAATTGTACTCTTTGTAACCTCAATCAATCTGAAAATATCTTTCATTTCTTAGCGTTATGTCCAATTTTGCAAGAAATCCGGTGACTTCATTTAAATGCGAGTTTTCTATCAATAGAAGAATGCATATCTTTACTGAACGGAGAGAGTGGATGGAAATTGCTTATACGGTTTGTAACCCACGCGATTTCATATCGTGATACGTACCCTAGTTTTCTCTAGGTCAACTTACAGATAAAGTCTATTATTATTTTTGTTTTACCTAAACTAAAAGCCCATATTAAATTTATAATGCAGCTTTTTCTGTATCTACTTTTGTTTTAGCTAAACTAAAAGCCCAATACTTTGTGAGTTATTTGTTATCATATTGCTGTAATTTGTTTTTTTTTTATTTTGATTTTGCTAATTTAAAGTATATATATGTTAATCCATCTTTGATTTCTAATAACCAATAAACAATAAGCTAAATTAAAATAGAATTTTGTTTGCTAATTTCCAATCTCTTTTCTTATAATTACTATTTCAATAATGTTTAGTTTTATTTTATATTTATATGTAACTTATGTTATTTAATTTTCTTAATAATTCTTTGAATTTAAATTATATATTATTTATTTTTATTTTATTCTTGTTTGCTCTCAAAATGTTTTTTTAGAGTTGAAATTTTCCGGCAAACGGCATAAGCCATGCTTGTATTTCTTTTATTATAATTTTAAGTATATTGTTTTATGAAAATAATAAAGAATATATCTATCTATTTATCTATCTACTCTATTTAATTTTATAGTAAGCAGCTGATAATCATATATAACGGGTGTAACGGATCTAGGAAAAGACATAACAGAACATTTTTGTATATATAAGTTCAAGGAATTGAGATAACAATATCAATTTCAACTATTAATGTCCTTTTGTAAATCCAAACAATCAGCAACAGATTTGATTGATTTAAAAATGTTGACATCATCCGAGAACATCAAACATTAGAAAAATTAATAACTTTAGCAAATCATTAATGAAAAGCAAAACCAACAACGGGCCAAGATGACTGCCTTGCGGAACACCGGAATAGTAATTAATTTTAAACGATAATTCTGAACTAATTTACAAATTGTGAGCGGTCATCTAAGTAATTGATTATAACCATTTAAGAAGTGAAGAGTGAAAACCTAAAGCAAATAGTTTTATAATTAAAACTTTTTGATTAACTCTGTCAAATGACTTTGAAAAATCTGTAAAAATAACATCAGTTTGACATTTGTTTTCCATGTTTTTTTTTAAACAGAAGTTAAGAAACAAAGTTAAGTTAGTCGTGGTAGATCGCCCTTGAACAAAGCCATGCTGCAAGACTGAAATATGATTTTTCGTAGATTTTTTTCTTGACAATTGATTCAAAAATCTTTGGAATTAATTGTAGCTTTGCTATAGGTCTATAATTTTCAACAGCCTGCTTGGATCCTGATTTATAGACGGGAGTTATAAAAGAAAATTTCCAAACACCACTACTAAGTGATATGTTAAAAATATGACACAGAGGTTTTGACACATTTCTGGCACATTCCTTTAAAAACACTGCAGGAATATTATCGGGTCACATGCTTTAATTACAATCTAAAGTAGAGAGTGCTGTACAAACTTTATCTTCGGTTAACCTAATATTGTGTGCTTCAAGTTTACAAAATTCTCACAGAAAGAGAAAATAATGATTAAGTTACGGATGAACAAAATTAAATAAACAGCAAATATCTTTGGTGAACAACACAACAACAAAGGAAAAACTAAAACAAATATCTACATTAACGATAGTCTTACTGCATACACAAGATCGCTTTTGCAGAAGGCTAAACAATTGAAGCTTCAGGATAAATGCAACTATATCTGGGTTCGGAGTTCATCAGTATTTATAAGAAGAAAGAAAGGCGAAAAAACTATTAAAATTAAAAGTTTTGGGGATTTTTCTAAAAACAATTTTGAAATTTAATTTTATTAAAATGATAGTCAATAATAATAGAAGTTCCTTAGATATTCCAACTTATGCTTTACATTATAATATTTCCAATAATTCTTTATTTTTGAATAATGATGAAATTAAATGTTTGTGTATTGATCATCCTAACATAAATTCGTATTCTGGTGTTTCTGTAGTTCACCAAAATATTCGTAGTATTAGGAAAAACTTTGATGTTTTCTTGGCTCATCTTGCATCATTAAACCATTTACCTGATTTCATATTTCTGTCTGAAATATGGATTTTTGATTGTGCGGTTTCAAACTATAAAATTCCTAATTTTTCATTCAGTGCACATTGTAATGATTCTTATGCTGCTGGGGGAGTAGCAGTTTTTTATAGAAGTGATATTGTGTGCGATATTGTCTACCAAAAACTCCAAACTGCTGACTTGATTGTCGTTAGTTGTGAGCTATCTGGTGCTCCATTCTGCTTTTTTTGTGTTTATAGATTTAATTTTTTTAATATAAGTGCTTTTATGGATGAGTTTATTGTGTTTTTGGAAAATCTTAGCTGCAAGAATCAGGTCCTCCTAGGGGATTTTAATATTGATATATTGTCCGAATCGTCTGATGTTGACATCTACCTAGCTGCCTTATCTTCTTTTGGTTTTGCGTCTTTTGTAAATAAACCTACTAGAAGACCTTCATGTTTGGACCACATTTTCCTAAAGTTTCAGAAAAATAATAAAAGGAATTATAAAGCAGACGTATTTGATTTCCAAATTACTGATCATGGCCTAACTAGTCTTCAGTTTGACAATGTAGCTTCCAGAACTAAACAGATTTAAAAAAAAATCCGAAAAATCGATTTTGTATCAATAAAATCAGCTTTGACTTTTGAGTTTTGGGATGATGTTTTCGATACAGAGGATCCGTCAAATGCTTTTGACCTATTTCTACACAAACTTCATTTTCACATTTCGAATAATAGTGTTTTTCGTGAAAGCAAAGATTTAAAGCTAAAATGCCGCAAACCTTGGATGAATATTTCATTATTAAAAAAAAATAAATAAAAAGAAAAAGCTTTTTGGTTGCCTCAAAAAACATCCTAATAATATTAGGCTTAAGATGCTGTTCGAAAAGTTCTGTCTCGAGCTCAAAACTGCTATCCCTGTCTGTAGAGATAACTATTATAGAAACAAGCTTAGTGCGACTTTAGGTAACACAAAAAAAGAATGGGAAATAGTAAATGATATTCTAAATAGGAGCAAGTCCGATGTTAATATTGTTATTGAGTCTGATAACTCAGCTGAAACCGACTCTGGAAAAGTTTCAAATCTGTTTAACGATTTTTTCTCTAACATCAGTCAAAATCTCTCTGGTTTTTCATCTGATGGTGACACGTAGTTGTAATAACACGATGAGAGGGGATAGTTTCTATCCATCTAGCTTTTTCTTTGTGAACTTTACTTTGGAAGAAATATAATACTATAATGTCTTTAAAAAAATCAAACTCTTCTTCTGATGATAGAATTTCTAGTACTGTTTTGAAACATATTTCTTTTTTTATATCGGATGTTTTATGCTACATTTTTAATCTAAGCTTGCAAAAAGGGATTTTTCCTGAAGCTTTAAAAAAAGGATTAGTAATCCCACTACATAAAAAAAGTGCAACCTCATGTTTAAATAACTACCGCCCTATAACCCTCCTTTCAGTTTTTTCAAAAATTATTGAAAAATGTATGAAATCCAGAATGATTCCCTTTTTAAAGAGGTCAAACTTTTTCAGTGATTTTAAAATTATGTAGTGAGATTTATTGTAGTTTAAACAACTCTGAGATACCTTCGTCTCTGTTCATAGATATAGCTAAGGCTTTTGATACTGTGGATCATGATTTGTTGCTTGATAAATTGTATAGAGCCGGCTTTAGAGGTAATACATACTTATGATTGGTTAGCATCTTATCTTATGAACAGGAAACAAAAAGTAAGAATTCAAGATAAACTAAGCTCAGAAAGATTTATTAATATGGTTGTGCCACAAGGATCCGTTTTGGGCCCAATTCTTTTCCTGATTTTTGTCCACTCACTTTTTGTTCAACCATTTAAAGGTAATATCACAGCATTTGATGACGATACTGCTTTGTCATATTCATCAAAAAGTTATTTCCAATTAGTAACTGATGTTAACAATGTTTTAGAAATTCTACGCATAGGAAAAGTCGTTATATGATGCTTACAAATACAATGTATGGGTAGAAATTTTGAATGCAAAACTCTGGACTGCAGTTGTTCAAACTAAACATACGGTTGAGACAACAGTCATGCACATTAAAGAGAGACGCTGAGTAGCCCAAAAGTCCAAAAAGCATTTTTATTTGACGTTCAACTAGACTTGAGTCACAAAGAAGAAGAGGCAGTTCTCAAACACCCTCTAAAAATACAACGTCCAACTATTGCATATACATTTCTATAGTACTTTCATGCTAAATAATCACCGCCTGGCCATCTGAAGAAACTTGTGAAAAACACATTTTTAGGTTCGTGCATTTACTAGTTGTCTATTCTGTAACCCTGAAAACAGTCGTAAACATATATGGTTTTTGTTTTGTTTACGACTCTTGTCAAGGGAATATGGATTTTAGAGCCAATAAAATACACTATATATTATTAATTTGTTTCGTAGAAGACTATTGCTAGGGTAACAGAATAGACACTTAGTAAATGTAAGAACCTCCAAATGTGCAGTTCACAACTTTCTTTAGATGGCGCTGCTCCATGGTTGTAATATAGATATTTATATGCAATGGTCCAACTCAGTTGGCCTCAGATATGGATCAATCCAAAACTAAAAGGCTTGCCGCTTTTTTTTCTAAGGTCAACCCGCGAACCCAACTAGCAGATCACTTAAGGGCAAAACCCAAAGCGTTGTCGCTTTCAACTGAGTGCAATGACAAATGCACATGTTTTTATTAGAAGCGACTCATAGAAAGCGTTTTGCCTTTGAGTGGCTTTTTATAAGATTAGATTAGATTAGATTGGTTCTTTATTTTCAGTTTCTTAAGACTATTAACAAAAGTATATTATATTTCTATAAAGCTTACAAGCATGGAATGTTAGCCGTCTGCCGGATATTTAAAAAAACATTTTAGTATGTCTATAAATAAATAAATTAAACATAATTAATTATTAGCATTATAAACATATTTTCATAAGAATTTGTGTATTTCATATTGCACTCAGTTAAAAGCAACAACTGAACGCACCGAACGCGTTCTATGGGTTTGGCCTTTAAGCGGTTTAGTGGGAAAATCGTAGCCCCAATCAAGGGATGGAATATGCTAAGGAAATTGACTGTCCCTTTGTAGATTGTCGTTTTTGATTATTAACTATTTATGGTTCTGTGTAAATATAAAGCTATCGCTACAAAAATATTTTGCTTGGTACCACCAATAGGTGCCGATTAAAATCCTCGCAAAAAAATCTATTGTCCTTTCGGTAGTCACCTTTCAAGAAGCTAAAATTATGAATTTAATTATCAACTATCACCTTGCCTGATTCAACCACAGATCACTACACTCAAAAAACAAAATGTACAGGTAGTTTAAAGTTCACCAAAGTAATTATTAAATTAATCTAAAATGAAGAGAATACCCTCTTATATGTGTGATACAATTGATTCTGCGTTTTCTATTTGAATGGTAGGTGTGTAAGTATTAGAAAGGACTTAAGATTAAATAAAGGAATAAGAAAACAAATTTAAATTTTTAAAACAAAAGCTGCACACCAAAGATATATATACACACACTCAAGAAACGGACTTAAAACGACAACAACGGACTTCTGTTATTTTTAATAACAGATAGATTATCAAACAAAAAGAGGACAATCATTTAAAAGTTTACTTTGTTTGTATTTGAAATTAATAGTCACTTATTACTGTCACAATCTATGCCATCTTTCTAATTATGTCGGTCTATATGAATATTTTCCATGGAATGAGAGAGCTCCTAATAAGGATTATCTCTTTGCGACACGCGCACCTGCATGCAAACAATCCAAATCAGAGTACCTATCTATCTTTCTGTTTCGGGGTTTCTTTTTCGTTTATTGTTTTGCTTTTAAATTAGTTCAAGTGCATTTTGTAAAATGTATATCGATCACTTTATGTGCTTTGTTGCTTTATCCATCTTTTCGGGATATAAATCATAGTTCTTGGAACACACAGCAAAAAATGCGTTGATCCTTTTCAATTCTGCGTATGGGATCAGAAAATGTTTGATAAGAATATATCAGAATTATTAAGTCTTATAAAGCTGAGAAGGGATCGATGGCGCTGTCTATTATATTTGTCGCCTTAACTAATTAGGAAAAGAAGCCGAAAAAAGGCTAGTGTGTGAAGATTTGTTCGTGGAAATGAAACTAGCTTTTACTTAAACACGTGAGAACAACAAATGAAAATACAAATATTCCATTTAATTCGGGTAAGGTAGGGAAGTCCAAATAAGGTCTAGCTAACAGATTTTTCTAAATTTCTGCCAGATTTTTGAAAATATCGTAGTGAACTAAAAAGATTATGAAGCTTCGTCATTTTATCAACATATAAACAAAGTGTTTTTTTTTATTTTGTATATATGGAAAGCATATTTTTCCTAATTTTAAAAAAAGCTTAGGTCGGCCATTATTAATAACTGGGGGCGGTCTTTATAAGGCCTATTCGTTTTTCATAGGATTCTTACGAAATTTCTATCTGAAATAAACTAAAACAAAACAAAAAAAACACTTTTTGAAAAAACACTTTTAAAAAAATGTATATTATCAAAAAATACAAAAAATAGCTTCTTCGACACAGTATCGTTTTAAACGAAACAAAAACTTATTCCTGGTTAAAAAAAAAAACTGAACTTAAATGCCCTCCTTGGGTAAAATATCAGATAAAAAACTTAATAAAAAAAAATTAATCAGCCTCATTAGGGAATCCGACGAATGAGTTGCGGAGGGAGTCTTACTAACTTTCGGTAGATTTGCTATTAGCGAATCCGCAAGCCATACGCGGGAATAAATGTCGGTAACGTTGTTCGTAAAATTGGTATTACTGAAAATGAAATGCATCCGCACCACATCCGCACTCCATACAAACGTTGGAAAAGCAAATCAGTAAAATTGGTGCGGATGAAAGCGATTTTTATGAAAAAAAAATTCAAGAAGAAGCAGATAGTCAATAAATCTGAATTTTTTGAAACAGAAATAAAAATTTTTGAATCGCCGAAAGGCATAAAGTTTTTGTTTGCAGTATTTCTAGTAATTTATTGACAATGACCGTTTTCGAAAACGTCATCTGCGTTTTTTTAGGAAGTGCAACTTTGGTGTAGTTTTTTAGCCAAACCGTGGACATCTTCCTAAAAATATAGTCCCTACGACCTAATTTGACATTGCAGCTCATTCATTGAATTTAATAATAGAATTTTATGCGAATGCGATCCACTGCGGATCCAACCGCCTCCCGGGAAGTGAAATTTTGCGGATTCAGTAATAGGCATGAATAAAAAAAATTAATTAAAAAAAAAGCGAGAGTTAAGTTTGACAGTCTTTAACAGGTGCGATTCATTCACGTACCCAACAAGGCCCACCACATTTTTTTATGGGCCTTATTAGGAAAATGAAAGACACTTTTTAAAAAACTAAAACTTCATTGAATTTTCCTGAAATAGCATAAATTACACGCGTTTTTTTATGAATCGAGTGGTCTTCACCATTCAACGAAATTCTTTCAACGGCAGGGCTCGTCATGAATCGCGCAGTTGGCTTTTTTTGCTTTGTATGAGTCTCTATAGAGAGCGTTCACATTACACAAAGCAAAAAAGTCCAGTTATTTGTTCGTTTCGGTGTTTTCTACTATTTTGGCCTTATCAAGCATTGGGCTTTATTTCCCCCTCCCCTACCTTATATATATATATTATTTAATTCTAAATAAACTTAAATCTGCAAATTACTGTACTCATCTAGTGATCCTTACGACCATTTGAACTTATTTAGGTACATACACTTTACAAAATGTTTCGCGTTTCCCATTTTATAATCCACCCACACGATATTTTCAGATTTTTGTAACAACTAACTCTAAAATAAATAAAAAGACAAATAAACAAACTAATAAATCCATAAGTGAATAAAAAGATTCATACAAATATATAAATAAACAATTAAATTACTAAATAAATAAAAAAAAATTTAATAAATAAATAAATAAATAAATAAAAAAATAAATAAACAAATAAATAATCTTTTTTTTAGTTCCTAAAGTCTAAAGGTACTATAATGGCAAGTCTTGTCGTGCAAAAAAAAATGAGATAACAATACAACATGGCATTACATGAATTATAGAGAACACGAAAAAATTATTTTTAATTAGCGTTCTAGGTCTGCAGCATCTAGGCTGCATAAAACTTTAGCAACATCAACATTAACATCAGTAGCGCTCAGAAACCAAAATGGTAGCTTCACTGAAAATGAAGAACAGAAAGTTAACCTGCTCTAAAAACCCATTTTCCAGGCAGCATAGTATCACAGAATAATAATCTAGAGCGAATACCTCTCAAGCCAACCAGAGTAGACTGGAGAATGGCCACATCGGTCTGTACGGGAAAAAGAATTGAATGGGCTATAAGTACCTTCACCTGGAGTGGATGTCATTTTTTCAACTTTACTACAAAAAGGGAAGGAAGAATTACTTCCACATATCATTAGCATCTTTCGAAGTAGCGTTGCAATTGGGTATATACCAAGCATTTGGAGAAGAGCTTAAGACATCTTTATTTCAAAAATTGGAAAGAAAGATACAACACATCCGAAGTAATTCAGGCCCATAAGTCTAACATCTTTCCTACTGAAAACTTTGGAAAAAATAATAGATAACTTCATAAGATTTGAAGTATTAATACATATGCCTCTAAACCACCGCCAGCATGCGTATAGAGCTGGCAGATCAACCTAGACAGCACTGTGCGAGCTCACTAATACTTTGCAAAAAGCCAAGGATGTAAAAGAAACAGCTTTATGTGCCTTTCTAGATATAGAAGGAGATTTTGACAACACATTTCATGAAGCAGTTACCCTAGTCCTAATAAGGAAATGCGTTCCCATCACAATATCCAGGTGGATTGGTGAAATGTTGAGCACAAGAACGGTTGAGGCATATGCTGGACAAAACATCCAGAGTATCATCACTACAAGAGGATGTCCTCAGGGAGGGGTACTTTCATCCTTGCTGTGGAGTGTAGTTGTAGATGAACTATTAGAACATCTTACTTCACAGTACATACGATGCATCGGCTTTACTGATGACATTGTTATTATAGCCTATAGAAAGTTCGAAGAAGTCCTCTGTGATATAATACAGAAAGGGCTGACAATCACAAGAAAGTGGTGTGTTTCAGTGAGACTAATTATAAATCCTTTAAAAACCATGATCATACCATTTGCAAAGAAAAGACTTTTACCACATATGAAAGCAATCAAATTAGCTGGTGAGGTAATAAAAATGAAGAAAGAAAGGTAAAATATCTAGGTATTACACTAGACAGTAAACTCCTCTGGAGCAAGCATGTAGAACAAACAGGAAAGCCAAGAAAGCCCTTGATATGCAAGAGACTTGCAGGAAAATCATGGGGATGTCAACCAAACATCCTGAGATGGATGTACACCATAATGGTGAGACCCATCATCACCTCTGGTGCGGTTGCATGGCACAAAAGAACCGAACTTGAATAAACAAGAAAGGCACTTGAAGAGGTGCAAAGGCTTGCTTGCTTATGTATCAATGGAGCCATTAGAACCTGTCCTACAGCAGCAATGGAGGTGATTCTTCATTTATGTTCACTACATATTGTTGTTGAAAGTACTGCAATAAGTGCAATCTTGAGATTTGCAAAAGAAGGAAGTGGATCAGGTAAAATCATAAGTGTCAGGGAGAAAGACTCTCTCTCTAAGTCAATGCCTTTAATAGATATGTATACCAAGAGATGATATGGTTAAGAAGTACAATTCCAAAAACAATATAGTTTGGAGTTAAGTAACAAGAAAGAATGGGTAGACGAATCAACAAATTATTACTACCAAACAAATGTCATCAAGTGGTACACTGATGGATCGAGAACAGCTGAAGATATTGGCGCAGGCATATTTGGGCCAAGAACCAAACTTTCTGTGCCGATGTGACAGTCCTGAAGTATATTTCAAGCGGAAATAAACGCCATAAGTAAGAGTGCAGAGCTAAATATCGAAAAAAAACTACCGCAAACAAAACATTGCAATAATGTCAGACAGTCAAGCTGCACTAAAAGCCCTAAACTCTTACGCCATAAAATCCTAACTAGTATGGGATTGCGTAGAACAACTAAACAAGTTAGGGAAAATCAGATAGAAGAGAGTGAACTACCCTCCCTAAAGGTACTCCAATTACTAAAATTCATAAAGGCCATAGGACTTGAAGAAGAACTGTAGTATGAGAATTCTCATCCGGCTCTAGATGGGGGCACAATAGACCTTAAGGTCGCAGTGTATCTAACCCCACTATTAATTCATTCAGGTTGAAAATAACGGTACCTGCCTGCCATTTAAACGTTATTGAAAAATTATTTTGCTCGAGATAGGCTCCAACGATTTTAAATTCTAATAAGGTTCTAATAAGGTTCTAATACAGTTTTTTTTTCCAAAAATTTTTGTTGTCTTAAATAGTTTTTTTAAAAACATTTTTTGTTAATTGATTCAAAACATGAAAACCTGTTAGCAGATTTTTATGAAAGTGAGTTTTAAAATGTAAGAAATTAAGGTCTCAAAACATGCATGCTTACTTCTTTTTCAAAAAATATGTTACAAAAATTGTTTAAAAAATCAATTTGTTTTAAAACATTTTTTCGTAATTTCATCTTATCTAAGATTTTTTTTTGCATATTTGATTTCAGATTGAAACTTTGTGTTTTATCGATTTAACGCTTTTAATAAAATTTCATATAATTTTTTTCGTTTAATTATTTTTTAATTAATATTTTTTGTGTAACTTGTCACATTAGTTGGGGATATTGTGTTGTTGCTGAAAAAATGTTTGATAAGAAACACTATCGAAGTAAAACGCTTTATTTTCACGTTAAATAGTTTTCCTTTTTTACTTATGTTTTTAAAGATATGTAGGTAGAGGTACATAATGTATACTTGTTTTTATTACTGAAAATATATAAAAAAGGACACAATCTATAAAATTCTATGCTCAACATGTTTGCTATTGTTTTAACCGCAAAACTATTGAATAAAAAATAATAGATTAAATAAAAATAACTCACTTTTTTGGGCGAAATTCAAATTTTCTCCAAACTGCTTACTTTTTGGACTCTTTGTGTTGACTACAGTTTTTAAAATAAAATAAAACATTTCTTTTAAATAAATATAATTTTATATTATAGTTAAATATCGAAATAACTTTTGTTTGTGACGTATACATTATATATGATTATCCGATACAACAATTAACTATAATTAGCTTCATTCACAAATTTGAAAATTCACAAAAAATACACACCCGAAAGAATATTGTAAACAATTTAATTATGCAATTCTTTTAAAAAAACATTTACACAATTACAACGCTAATCTTTAAATCTATCAAATCAGAAAAACCAGATGTGTTTATTTATTTTTTCAAGTAATTTTATTATAATGTGTTATAATTAATTTTGGATTTTCAGGTTACTTACACAATTTTTAATTATTTAAAATAAAAGCTGTTTTTTCGTGAACAAGCTTTATTTTTGAAGAAAATAAAATGTTCTCTGTAACTATGAATTTTGTATAAAAGAAATGCTCAAAACGTAATTAATTCATAAAAAAATATCATTAGCATTTCAATTTAAAGTACCGCACTTCAAAAAAAAAAACTCTCTTGAACCCAATTTAGATATTATTATAAAACTCACACCCAAAACATCTATTCAAACGCCTTTTTTATTTTATAACCACATTTAATGATTCTATAGAAACCAGCTTCTAGGATGTAAATGACTTTTAACCCGATATGTACCTACACAATAAATATAAGACTAGATGGAAGGGTCTCGCGTGAATATACTTTCTTAATTTTCCAAATCAAATGCAGAACCATCTATATACGAGATTAGGATTTATTCTTGCATAAATATTTCGTATATGAATCCAATTTGTGTTTAAACAAAAATTTTCAGTTTGAAAACATTTAACTTATAGAATAAAATAATATAATGTATCTACATGTTCAAATGTTCGTCATATTCCGCCCTCGCAATATTTTTTATTTCAAAGGGAAAATGTACAAAACATCCCCAATTCAGTCATTTGAAATATATCTATGTGTAAACATCCGAAGGGGAGTCGAGAACAGTAAAATGTCACCAAATTACATGGTAGCTGAAGCATAAAATCTTCACTGAGCTATATCCTTATACACGGACGGATCGAAATGGAATGTGTAAAGCGGACCTCTTACACGGTCAGTCAAACGACGACGACGTCAGTCATCCATCGCACACAAATAATCTATCATCAAGCAGAATACAGCCTTATTTTTACAAACACTATCTGCTTATTAATAAAAAATAAACTGTAATTTTAAGTCTTATTTTCGAGTTAACCAATCCATGTATTAAACAAATTTCATACTCAACATAAAGTGAACTATTAACTGTTTCAGTTGGTTCCTTGTAAGGTTCGATTAAAATATTTTTTTTTACATCAGAACAACAAAAATAATAATAATTGAATGAAATTTAATTTTCGACCTTCAGATTTCACAAGTCTTAATCGCGTTTAAAATAAATTTCTAAATTAAGTGAAATAAAATAAATTAAATAATATAAAAAGCTTTTTTATAACTCGACTCACTTCAAATGCATTCAGGAACACCTTCGTTCCATCATCAGCAAACACGACTGCTTATTAAAGTTGGTCTATGTTTGATGATGAGTTATAAAAAAGGTTTTTATTTTATTTATTTAATTTATTTCATTTAAGTAAAAAGTAATTTTAAACGCGATTAAAACTTGTGAAATCACAAGGTCTAAATTTAAATTTCATTCAATTATTATTACGGATCGTTTCAACAAATTAATAATTTTTGTCCTCTTATTTGTACCTATTGGTGCAAGTTTATTTGAAAAAGTGATAAAGATTAAACTGTAAGTCAGAAGACGTCAGTCATCTACACATACAATCAGTGATCAGGCAAAATCAAAAGGGTTTTTATTTTTCGCCAAACAAACGCATACAGACTAATTTTTACAAACACTATATTACAGATTGATGTCAAAAGACTGACCGTGTAAAGGTCGCTATAGGAAAGAATCCCTATGCTCTTCACGATAAACTAAGTAAATACAAATATTTCAAAAGTTTCCTTAAATTTTTTTTATTTTACATCTTGTATGCAAATTGTTAAATGTAACAAAATTTAATGAAACTCTGAATTGTGTGTATCTATCTACTTAAGTTCAGAAATATTTGATGAAGAGAGCCTGATGAAAAAGCAACGAGAGTCCGCTCCTGTTCAAATTCTTTAAATAAAATAACTGCTGCCTATTTCAATTCTACGGGAGATAAACATGGCTATTATCATCATCTCAGCATACACAAGAAGTAAATGTATGTAGTGATGACAGAGTGAATTTCATCGTCATCATCACAGCACACACAAAATGTAGGAATCAGAATCTTCAGTCATCGAGGATTTTGTAAAGTGTTCACCCACACCAATACAAGAGTTCGCTTTAGAAAGAAAATATTTTTAGGCACATATTATATCGGTGCTTTGATGAAAATGCTGTATTATATTTGGAAGAACAAAACGAGAATAAAACGGATTTGACTGAATGTGCCATTATAAAGAATTACCTCGGAAAGTATTCGCCATTAAGTGTAGAAAATTCACAAGTGTTTCAATGCAATACATTTTTTGATGCATATCAAGCAATCTAAGGGGGAAGTCCTGCTGAAGATGATGAGTAATGTAATAGAAAACAGGGTTAACTTGGTCGAATGAATCATTTTTGTTGCCTGAAGTAATGTTATCAATTGAAAGGATGCGAATCAAGTGTATGGTGTTGGTGTGCATGCTATTCAGGCTCAATAAAGAGTTTTTTCCGTTATTTCGTTAAGATTTAATTATTTTAAGTTAAGACTTAAAAATTAATAAAAGCTGAAATCCGGCTTTCCTGCTTATAAATTATTCTGCCAAATTCGAAGGAATTGTTATTCTGAATGCATATGATCTATTAAAGAAATGTAATGTAGTGTTATTTGTCCGTTTCTTAATGTGACAACATTTTAAGGATCCGACCAAAGTAAATCGCTTATTATAGATATATCTATATGCCAAATCATTTTCAAAGCATTTTTATCCGCTACTTTTGATCTTTGCTGGGTATTATAAACCATTCCGCAAAACGTTTCAAGAAAAATGTAGTCCCATCTTCTGAGAAAAAGTTATCCATTTCAAGATAACCGGGATCCAGTGGAAGATGACACAAGATCTATCCAAATAATTGACAACATCAAAAATCGCAGCTTATTTATTTGCACAAATCTCCTGAATATTGGATATAATATTATATCGATTGATAAGCGGAAAGATTAGAAATCTATTTGGCACTAATCATTTTCATGATTTGAATTGGTCAATAAAGCCGTGTGCCAATTGCGTTAAAATTGGTGTTGAATTTGATTCTAGTTTGATTTCTTATTTGATCCGTTTTCATTCAGGTGAATAAAATCTATGCTTTTTTCTGTGTCAATTTAATTAAGTAGGATTTTTTAGAATATTTCCCATTGGGATTTTTTGTGTTCAAGAAACCTATCCGAGATATTGTCAACCTAGTCAAAAACGTTCAGATATACCTTTTCGCAACATTTTAAACATTTTCTAAACTAACTTAGAAATGAGAGTCTATACCCTTAAAACTAATATGAAAACGAAAGTCAATTTTTTTTTTATTTAAGTTGACATAATGCATTTTTTATTAAAAAAAAAAATATTTAACTTTTTAGTAACTTGTTTTTCTTATTTTATAAAAATAATAATAACATTTTAACTATGTGTCTGTAAGGCAAATTGCCTTTTTAAATGCAACAGATGTTGCACGACACTAGTTAGAAGGAGTAAAAAGATAGGAAAGGATTGTTTTGGTACAATGGATAGAGAGCTAATTGGTTTTTTATTTTTCATTTTTCACCATACCTCGTTGGCAACGTCCAGCATAAGCTGGGAGGTTAAGTGTTATAATGAACGCAGCAAAACAAATGTCCACTGACTAACATTTTAACGAGGTTCTGAGAAGGTTAATTTCCTGAAATGTTAGTGTTGTTTTAGACCAGTAAAGGGTACCATCGACCATATATGAATATGATCAAATATCCGTACGACGAAAGACAAAGTCCCAAGAAAACCAAATTTATGTAAACAATACACACCCTCTTCACGGGGTTCAAGACTTCTTATGACAGTCTTTTTATAGAAATTAACTCTATTGAATCATGCCGATCCTTCCCTAATAACTTGGTTCAGCTATGCAGAATGACAATGCATATAACAAACGTTAAGGTTGGAAAAACATTATCGAAACTTTTGATGTTAATAAATAATTCAGGCGAGAAGATTCTTTCGCCTCTGCAATATAATTTTAGTAGACGGGTGATTTTACAAAGAGTTGAATAAAATGCTCATAATTTCGGCAAAAATTTTTTGGAAGTTTTAAGATGTACAAATTAGTTCTAGTTATATGCTAGAATGTCCTTTAATAATTAAAAGAATAAAAAAAAAAACAATTTTATGATAATTTTTAAAAAAAGGAGGTCAGGGGAGGGGACTAAGATTTTGTTACCAGAGGACTGATAAAAAACAATTATATCTTATAAATTATTACTTATTCAAATCTAAATGTAACTTTTTATTTAAATGGCAGAATTAACTGATCGATATCAGCATGATTTATCGTGATAAGATAACATTTATCTTCTACCTAATTGACTTTAAAAGTGCTTCCAAAATAGGTTCAATATGCCTTTAAAAAAATATGTTGGATCATTGATTTAAGATTGCATAGCAAAACTCCCGTCAAAACCCGTTAAAATGCATCATCTTCTGAAAATTTCTCTGGATAGAATTATAGCAGGTACCTTTTTTTATAAAATTGCCAGGCGACTGATTTTTTTTACATTTTTTATCCAAAAACATAAAAACGTTTAATTTTTGTCGGCTCGTTGGGTTGCCTTCAGAAAATTATAAGAAGTTTCTATTAAGTCAAAAATAAAAAAAAAAAACCTTACAAATTCTTACAATGAAAAGGGTGTTTAGTTATTAACATATAATGTTTATGCGATCTATAATAAAATCAATGTATACTTTTATAAATGTAGCTGCTTTTTTCTGCACAAAAAAACAAGTCCACAAATGATTGTCAGATTCGAAAACTCAATGAAGTTAACTATAGCTACACCCATATACACAGTACACACGCATTCACCTAGTATATGAAACTTTTTAATTTTTTTTTTTTTTTATTATTTTTGTTTAACGCCAAAAACTAATCTGTCCACGATCCATCAATCAAACGTCAAAAACTGAGCGTGCGCGCGCGTAGTATTTTTAATCTTTGTGCAGCATTTCACTTTTATCGTGGTGGTGTCTCCACTAATCCTGAATGCACACACAACAGGCTCGATCATTTTCATATCCATTTCATTAAAAATATTGTATTCCTTTATTTTGTTTCCATTTTAATCATCGCAGTTGAAGCACACAAACCACGTCAGAGTATCTTTGAGCCTATCTTAATTAGAACAAGAGGGGCTTCTCTCTGTCTGTTGATTTTTGTAGGTTTTTCATTTTTGACATTTTTGACTTCTTATCGGAACTCAGATTTCTTTGTCAAGATATGGAAATTAAGGGTCAAGCTAAGTCAAAACGTAAGACGAATGTAAGAGAGAGGAAAGTTTTATGAAACACTTGGGTTTTTTTAGGCGATTTAATTAAAACTTGTTTAATATGTGGAAATAATGTGTCAGCTAGGTTGTTGTAATAAATAGGACATCTGCTGATATAGTTAAGTTATCTTAATGTGTGTATGTGTAATTCATATGCTATTAAAGAAGTGGCAACTTAATGGTAGAAACTAATCAATTCATTGAAAAGTGAAATGCAAAAAAACAGATATCAAGAAATTTTAAATAAGTTCTCTAGACAGCCAAGAAGCACAGATTGCTAACGTAAAACATTTCTTTCAGTGAGTTTAATCTTTATAAGCAAATTTATGTTTGAATCAAAAACATTGTTTATACCATTGTATATGCATTTCCATTGTACTATCATGGAGCAGCTCCATCGCCGAACATGTGAATAACACGTTAAGAGGTTCTTAAGTGCCTATTCTGTTGCCCTAACAACATTTTTAAATAATACAAATTAACAATATTTAAAGTATTTTATTGGTTTTTAGAAATTTAAGAAGTTATAAATAAAAATGCTGAAAAAAGAAATTTTTTTCCATCAAAAAGTATGTATTTTCTCCTTACAAAATTCTAAAAAATCAAATGGTCCAGAGATTTTGTGAAGTAAGACAGAGCATCAGTTGGGTGTTTACAATGGAACCTTTCTTATAAACGTTAACCTGATTTTGTATCAGAATAAGTTTCTAATATCAGAGTTTTTCTTACAAACGGTTTTCTTATATGTATAAGGTAAATTTAACACATATCTTTATAGAAACGTGCATGGTGTTTTGGAATGTCTGTCTTATAAGCGTGTTTTTCGAGTGTTTTTCTTGTAGAGAAACAGCATGCTCCTACTAGTTATTTTTTTTTTGTCAAACCATTTTGACTTACGAATTTTATTTTACATTATGTCCAATCATCCAAAATCAATATAAATTTGGGGCGATTTTAAATTTCAGATTATCCAAAAATACGAAAAATAAAAATCGCCCAAAATAAATGTTGGGGGATTTATCATTTTTTATATTTAAGTTCTGAGGGTGTTTTGGTATTTGGTGATTTTACACGGCAATTCGCGTAAAATATTAGACGATCTGACATTATTTAAAAAAAAACAAATGTCTTAAACAGTTAAATTTATAAATGTTTGGGCAGAATATATATGACCATAATAGATGACCATTTTCACTTTTTGTCATAATGTCGCTGTGAGATTTTTTAGTTTTGGGAGATTTGACTGTGGCTGATATGACTCGAGGTTAAACTTAAATTGACGAAATGTAAAATCACCCGAATATACTTAGGGCCACTTGCACGAAAACAAAGGATACATTTTAAAAATCGCAGTTAGCAATACAGGATTAAATAGATAAATGTTTATTTTTCGATTTTACGTTGCACGAATGAAAACACAGCTAACCAAAGATAAAAAAAAACAGGAACGAAACAGAAAAGCTCCACAAAACAACAACAACATTTGCTACACACACTAATACGAACCTCAATATAGCAACTTCTTGTCAAATTTTTTTTTTCGGATGTATAAAGTTATCCAGAGAAAAAGGAGTAGATAAATATTTAGGATTTTGCAACGAGTTTATATTTTTATCGATGGCTAGTGCCTATGCATGGATAAATCAGTGGTTACTAATGTCAAAAAAGTTTCGTGCAATTGGGCCTTAATCTACATCCAGCAGTAATTGATTCTCGGCCTCCCTTCTTTGGGACTGGTAAAACCATAAGTTTTCTCTGGGTTATAATCGCTGAATGTAATGCTCTAAGCGTCCGTTTGTAGCACTTGACGTAATGTTGCGTTGACTTTTCCATGAATTCTCGATCGTTGGATGGTCTTGGTACGAAAGTTCATGATTTGGGTATATTGGATTTGACTTTTCACACTTTGGAATTTCATACTTTTAGTGTTTAATTCTTTATATGAATGTGAAAACCTTCATTATACACACTTACAGGCAAAACAAACACTTTTTGTTAAACAATAAATGATTCTTGTTGTGATATTGTACTGTTCGTTATGTAGAATATCAGTTTTATTACTGACCATTCTTTTAATTTTTCATTGAATGTTTTGAACAACAACAAATACTTAAAGACGCTACCACCAATTTTTAAACGAATTTTATTTACTCGTTTTTACGAATTTTACTATTCGTTTTTCCATATGTACTATTGTACTATTTGTACTATATAGAATGTCAGTTTTATTACTGACCATTCTGTTAATTTTTCATTGAATGTTTCGTTGAACATTTTGCACATTTTAAATTAGTTATCATTCCATCCAAGGACGACTCATTGTATTGCCACTGAGGAATTTACAGTCGTCACTTCGTCAGTCTTAAGTCCTTTCAAATTGTGAATCAATAGCGTAACACGCGAAATGACTGTGTCACGAACACTTGTTGTGTTAGAAAAACGTTGAAAAGCATGCATGACACGGTGTTCACTTACCGAAACCAATTTCGACATAATATAATACTTCAATGCCACGCTGTCTTGCTACGACCACCCCTTTAACAAGGGAACATTTGATTTTCTGAGTTCTTCTGACAAGGAATTGCTCATAAATTTGCACATTTTCGATTCACAATATAAAAGACGATGACGACGACGACACGGTAGGAAATTTATGAAATATACACAATATTTTTTTTTTTTTTCTTAGATATGTACTTTGAAAAATATTTACGTAGGGGTAGTTTTTATATGTCTCTAGGATTAATATTATGTCATTAACTCTTTTCATAAATTAGTCACACTTAGAAGGATGCTTCAAGTAAGGAAAGGGATGTTATGATAATAATTTTTGTTTTTAATGCGTGTAAAATGTTTAAAGCAATAAATATAATTAACAGATGAGCTGCAAAAAATACTATAGGTAGCTATCTATAGTTTCTTCGAAGTAAGAACATAGTTTCTGACAATCTTTTTTGTGCGCCAATTAAACAAAAAATAAAAGCAGCATAAATTAAATTTAAAAGGCTAAAAATGGTTCTTTTTACTTGCGCAATAGGGCAAGTATTGGTTTCGTGTTAAAAAAAATTCGAGGTTTTAATCAAACCTGTCATTACGATGATAGAAAAGTCTGTGTCCTGATCTACAGCCTGAAAGATTAGTCGGATTTTCTTCATACTTCGTGTGTAGTACTTTTTGGTGATTCCCTAGAAAAAATATTCGAATTTTTGTTTTAGCCCGGCCCGGCTATAACGGATACCCCCATATAACGGTTTTATTTTTTTTTTAAATTTTATCGAAAACGGCTCTAACGATTTTGATTAAACTTGGTGAACGTAATATTTTTAGTAGTCCTAATATAACTACATTTCTCTTTTTTGGCTGAAAATGCATATAACGGAGATTAGGTGTTAACGGTTTTTCACAAATTTGGCCATTAATTGATAACGGCTTAATCGATTTCATTTAAATTTGATAGGGTATTTCCTCTAAGCACAAAATAGCATTCAAAGTTTTTGCCTCAATATTCATTTAATGATAGCTACCATCAGGCGCGTGCTGGGAACAAATTTGCTACCGGGATTTCAAATTAAAAACGCCCAATCTACTCTAAAAAAAATGTTTTTAAAACATTTAAGTATGTTTACCAAACATATTTCTTGAAATGTTATTTTATGCAAAATAGACGTGTTGTTGAATTGTCTTTTTTTACATAAATTTTCTATGGTTTTCACGACTTAATTTTTGCTTGCCTAAAGCCTAAATGGCGGAAATCGACCAAAAACAATCGCATAAAACATGAAAACTTGAACATGAAACATTGAACATGAAAAATAGCCTCAAAATTTTTGGGTGACCTCGATGGGTTAACTTGCATTATGAAAAAATTAAAATAAAAATCACGCCAAATCACGATAAATGTATTAATAGTAATATATCACCCAAAAACGGTTCTTGGCGGTTCTTCATTTTTTAGGCGAGTTTTCCTTTTTGTTTTTGAGACATTTTTTATAAGGACAGAAAAAAAATAATTATTATTCATATGTGTTTAAGGTATTTAAAAATGCATTTTTGTCGACGTAGCAAAATGCAAATGGCTTAAATATAAGGGTGAGCCACTTTGCATACCACCCAAACTCGTACGTTGCACCCACTGTTTTGAGCGTTTCTTCATTTTTCATTTTTATAGATTGGAAAAACTTCTTTTACATTTGTCATTATCGATAGAGTATATAAAGCCAACATTTCTGTGCTCAGATGGCAAATTTTTAAGTTTTTAAATAAAAATAATGTCATGGAAAACAAGTTTTTAAAGAATTTTCTTGTTTAGGTTTAAGTTATATTGAATTTTAAATTTAAACTAGTCTTTACGCCGAAAGGCATTGTTTAAGTATAGTCACAGTTTAATTTAGAGCGCCCGCATGGGGCCAGTAAGTTAGTTAAGTTAATATGTAAGCTAGTTGTTTAAGATTTTTTGTCTAGCATTATGATAGATATAAGAAAATGAAAAATAAAAAATGAATTAAAAATAAAAAAAAAAAAAAAAAAAAATGGCAAATTTTATGAGTGAATTTTTCAAATTTTTTATGCATTTTTAATGCCCAAAATGTTATGAAAAGTCAGAAAGTTGTTTTAAATTAAATTTACGAATGAAAAAAAAACTTTGATTTTTCAAAACAACTTTTTGATTTTTGCGAGGGGTTTGTCACTAGCCATATGATTTCAGGTGATTTCAAGCATTATTTAAATTGATTTAAAACTTTTGTGATTGCAGATCATCCCAAAAAATTTTTTCTTTGCGCGAAATCCTTTTTAAAATCTTTCGAAAATAATAACATTATAATTTTTAATCTTAAATTTTCTTAAAACAAATTTTGTTTATTAACTTTCGTTGTTCCAGCCAAATTTGTAAGCACATTTCAATTGACTTTCAAAACCTCCCACACTTCTTTTACATTTGCTCAAGCATCACACTTACTTGAAACCAAATGTGCCAAAACCGGCAGCATAAATTATGATACCAAACCAAGATGGATGGATGATACATGCAGTTACATGTGCTATACCATCATAGATATATAGTTATAGGCTGAGCGAATAGAAAAGGAAAGCAGGAACCAACTGACCCGATTAGTATTTCAAAGAACTTTCATTATTAAAGTGATCTTATAGTTTTTGTGTTTAGTTTTATGACTTTTAATTTTGTAATGAAATATAAAGAGATTGGAAAAATAATATTTGTAAATAGGAGAACTAATAAATTATTGGCTTAAGATCAAAAAAGGAATTCAAGCGAATTTAACATTGGTTACTTTGAAGATGGATTTTATGAAGAAACGAAGGATTACAAGTTTTCAAGATATGTAAGAAATATACAGTCCATTTTATCTGCCAGCTGGACTTTCGAAACCAAGCTTGCGTATAATCCAAATTGAGTAGTTTGTAAATATGTATTTCGAACCTGGAGTAAGTATAATTAGCTTCATATATGAACGAAAATCATAAAAAAAACTCAGCAAATCTACCTTGACTGTAATCGAAACTGATGACAAAAAAGCACTGAGCCCAAGACTGTGCTTGAATTACATACTCCCGCCTGTACACCTACTCACACAAAAGGTACTCACATCTCTAGATGTCCATCATTAGAGCGCAAATACCAAAATTTCTTAACAAATTTGAAACAAATTTCTTGTGTAATCAAAGTGATTATCTTGTTTAAATAAAAAAACATAAGTAAAAAGTAAAACAAATAAACAACGTCTATTATGTTTGCCACAGCCAACTTTTTTTTACAAATGTTCGTTAATAATCGGATCGCATTCTCCCACAGCTAAAAAGAGTTTCTAGCAAGTGTCCATGGTCAACAGTTGAGTCGGTCAAACTGTATGAGGAGCTTACTTTTGCCTGAAAAAGAAAACGCTCCTAAAAACGAAACGCCCCGGAAAAATCCCGGTTTCTAGTATGGCCAGCACTCGGCTGGATACCATACAACTTTATCTCATAATTAGGCCATTTATCCACCTTTCAACATAATTCAGTAAACTAAATTTTCTAAATCCCATATTTCGCTACAAGAGCAAGTTCATGCGACCCAGTCGTGCATTTTTTAAATTCAATTTAAATGGGTAAAAATGGTTATTTTTTCATTTTACCGCAATAAGTTTTATTTCAAGATACATCTCCCACATAACTTTTTTTATGAAAGTAAAGTGCACGTGAGTGGGGTTATGTCGTATATATATATAAAATCGGAAAAAATGTTCCTTCGTTTTTTATGATGCAGTCAAGTTTTTATTATTATTATTATTATTTATTATTTAAACAGAAAAAGGTCGAAGAAAGATATATAAAGAAGGCGTTTAGCTTTGATCCTTTTGTGTGACGATATTAGAAGCAGATCAAAGGAATACCTACCAATTATATTTTTGGTGATTCCCTAGAAAAAATATTCGAATTTTTGTTTTAGCCCGGCCCGGCTATAACGGATACCCCCATATAACGGTTTTATTTTTTTTTTAAATTTTATCGAAAACGGCTCTAACGATTTTGATTAAACTTGGTGAACGTAATATTTTTAGTAGTCCTAATATAACTACATTTCTCTTTTTTGGCTGAAAATGCATATAACGGAGATTAGGTGTTAACGGTTTTTCACAAATTTGGCCATTAATTGATAACGGCTTAATCGATTTCATTTAAATTTGATAGGGTATTTCCTCTAAGCACAAAATAGCATTCAAAGTTTTTGCCTCAATATCCATTTAATGATAGCTACCATCAGGCGCGTGCTGGGAACAAATTTGCTACCGGGATTTCAAATTAAAAACGCCCAATCTACTCTAAAAAAAATGTTTTTAAAACATTTAAGTATGTTTACCAAACATATTTCTTGAAATGTTATTTTATGCAAAATAGACGTGTTGTTGAATTGTCTTTTTTTACATAAATTTTCTATGGTTTTCACGACTTAATTTTTGCTTGCCTAAAGCCTAAATGGCGGAAATCGACCAAAAACAATCGCATAAAACATGAAAACTTGAACATGAAACATTGAACATGAAAAATAGCCTCAAAATTTTTGGGTGACCTCGATGGGTTAACTTGCATTATGAAAAAATTAAAATAAAAATCACGCCAAATCACGATAAATGTATTAATAGTAATATATCACCCAAAAACGGTTCTTGGCGGTTCTTCATTTTTTAGGCGAGTTTTCCTTTTTGTTTTTGAGACATTTTTTATAAGGACAGTAAAAAAATAATTATTATTCATATGTGTTTAAGGTATTTAAAAATGCATTTTTGTCGACGTAGCAAAATGCAAATGGCTTAAATATAAGGGTGAGCCACTTTGCATACCACCCAAACTCGTACGTTGCACCCACTGTTTTGAGCGTTTCTTCATTTTTCATTTTTATAGATTGGAAAAACTTCTTTTACATTTGTCATTATCGATAGAGTATATAAAGCCAACATTTCTGTGCTCAGATGGCAAATTTTTAAGTTTTTAAATAAAAATAATGTCATGGAAAACAAGTTTTTAAAGAATTTTCTTGTTTAGGTTTAAGTTATATTGAATTTTAAATTTAAACTAGTCTTTACGCCGAAAGGCATTGTTTAAGTATAGTCACAGTTTAATTTAGAGCGCCCGCATGGGGCCAGTAAGTTAGTTAAGTTAATATGTAAGCTAGTTGTTTAAGATTTTTTGTCTAGCATTATGATAGATATAAGAAAATGAAAAATAAAAAATGAATTAAAAATAAAAAAAAAAAAAAAAAAAATGGCAAATTTTATGAGTGAATTTTTCAAATTTTTTATGCATTTTTAATGCCCAAAATGTTATGAAAAGTCAGAAAGTTGTTTTAAATTAAATTTACGAATGAAAAAAAAACTTTGATTTTTCAAAACAACTTTTTGATTTTTGCGAGGGGTTTGTCACTAGCCAGTTTAGTGGTTCAATGATTGCAATATTTAAAATAGCTTCATATGATTTCAGGTGATTTCAAGCATTATTTAAATTGATTTAAAACTTTTGTGATTGCAGATCATCCCAAAAATTTTTTTCTTTGCGCGAAATCCTTTTTAAAATCTTTCGAAAATAATAACATTATAATTTTTAATCTTAAATTTTCTTAAAACAAATTTTGTTTATTAACTTTCGTTGTTCCAGCCAAATTTGTAAGCACATTTCAATTGACTTTCAAAACCCCCGACACTTCTTTTACATTTGCTCAAGCATCACACTTACTTGAAACCAAATGTGCCAAAACCGGCAGCATAAATTATGATACCAAACCAAGATGGATGGATGATACATGCAGTTACGTGTTCTATACCATCATAGATATATAGTTATAGGCTGAGCGAATAGAAAAGGAAAGCAGGAACCAACTGACCCGATTAGTATTTCAAAGAACTTTCATTATTAAAGTGATCTTATAGTTTTTGTGTTTAGTTTTATGACTTTTAATTTTGTAATGAAATATAAAGAGATTGGAAAAATAATATTTGTAAATAGGAGAACTAATAAATTATTGGCTTAAGATCAAAAAAGGAATTCAAGCGAATTTAACATTGGTTACTTTGAAGATGGATTTTATGAAGAAACGAAGGATTACAAGTTTTCAAGATATGTAAGAAATATACAGTCCATTTTATCTGCAAGCTGGACTTTCGAAACCAAGCTTGCGTATAATCCAAATTGAGTAGTTTGTAAATATGTATTTCGAACCTGGAGTAAGTATAATTAGCTTCATATATGAACGAAAATCATAAAAAAAACTCAGCAAATCTACCTTGACTGTAATCGAAACTGATGACAAAAAAGCACTGAGCCCAAGACTGTGCTTGAATTACATACTCCCGCCTGTACACCTACTCACACAAAAGGTACTCACATCTCTAGATGTCCATCATTAGAGCGCAAATACCAAAATTTCTTAACAAATTTGAAACAAATTTCTTGTGTAATCAAAGTGATTATCTTGTTTAAATAAAAAAACATAAGTAAAAAGTAAAACAAATAAACAACGTCTATTATGTTTGACACAGCCAACTTTTTTTTACAAATGTTCGTTAATAATCGGATCGCATTCTCCCACAGCTAAAAAGAGTTTCTAGCAAGTGTCCATGGTCAACAGTTGAGTCGGTCAAACTGTATGAGGAGCTTACTTTTGCCTGAAAAAGAAAACGCTCCTAAAAACGAAACGCCCCGTAAAAATCCCGGTTTCTAGTATGGCCAGCACTCGGCTGGATACCATACAACTTTATCTCATAATTAGGCCATTTATCCACCTTTCAACATAATTCAGTAAACTAAATTTTCTAAATCCCATATTTCGCTACAAGAGCAAGTTCATGCGACCCAGTCGTGCATTTTTTAAATTCAATTTAAATGGGTAAAAATGGTTATTTTTTCATTTTACCGCAATAAGTTTTATTTCAAGATACATCTCCCACATAACTTTTTTTATGAAAGTAAAGTGCACGTGAGTGGGGTTATGTCGTATACATATATAAAATCGGAAAAAATGTTCCTTCGTTTTTTATGATGCAGTCAAGTTTTTATTATTATTATTATTATTTATTATTTAAACAGAAAAAGGTCGAAGAAAGATATATAAAGAAGGCGTTTAGCTTTGATCCTTTTGTGTGACGATATTAGAAGCAGATCAAAGGAATACCTACCAATTATATTTTCCGTTTTGATATTTTGCGTAGCCACCGACGACGACGACAATCAGTCAAGTGTCCACACGCGAAGCTAAAGTCGAGTGCTAGAGTCAATGGTGACGAGTCAAGGATATAAGAAAAATAATTAAAGATAATTAAGTACGGCGAAGTACTTGAGACTTTTTTTTATCGTTTTGTTTGGTGTTGCAAAAAAGGATACAAGACGAGACATAGGTTTCATTCTGCCTCATGGGAGGCAGACGTTTGTTTGAAATATATTTCATTTAACAAGCAAAGCTAAAAATATAATACTGCTATATGGGCGAATGGGTTCGGTCGATTACCTTGATGACAAGGATTTTATAGCAACACAATCAAATTAGTTTGATTTAGTAAAAGCAGACTTAAGCCTAAATGCAATATATATTAAACTAATAACTCTAATAAAAGAGGGAATACTCTGAGAAGTATAATATCTCTACAATGCAAGATACTGATCCTAGGCCGAGAACAAAAATGATCGATAAAGAACTATAAAGATTTCGAGGGCTATCAAAGAAATGCATATCTGAGAATGGCCAGTCGGAACGTTGCCGTTGGGAGAATTAATTAATTAATGCCTGTGGGCATTGTTTCCTTTCAAAGTGGGACCCGCGGGCATTAATTCAATAAAAATATATAAACATAAAATCAATAAAAACAACTTAAAATCAAAGTGATACCGTTACAGTTTAGAACTAAATACGAAATTGTTAAAATCAGAATGGTTTAACTTTAAAAATTATTTCAAGTCACCTAGAAACAAAATTGTTTCAACTCGAGGAAATCATTTTTTCAATGTAGCCGCAAAATGAATTTAAAAGCGAACGTATTAAAAATTACGTTGCTATTTTTCTCTGAGTGTACATCTACGCCTAAAGAAGTATTTTTAATATATCTCTTGTACTACATTTTTTTTTTTTAAATTTTAATATAAAATGATTGAAATAGATATGAAGGATTCCAGATAACACTGTATAGTAGATACTCTAATATGCAATTCAAAAGAATCTTGTAAATTAAGAAATAAACAAATTGATACTGTAACGGTAAAAACTTTCTCCACTCATAAGAGTGAACTCAGATTTGTCTTTTCACTTCCATCCTTAAGATACAGAGTCAATAGATGTTGTTGGATGGAAGAATGTCCATCAGTGTACGAGAACGAGGGTAGGCATGCAATCATAACTCTTCGGTATTGTAGGGTCAGGGTTTTTGGCCTGCCTATGAACTTCCGTAATATAACATGCTTATATAAAAATTATAAAATAAACTTGAAAAAAAGGGAACAGACCGACATTACAAAAAAAAGGAAAATAAGCTACGTTAATAAAACAAAATTAATGTTAGGAAGCGAAAGAAAAAAAAATCCTAAGCAGACTAAATATTTGTTTTTTAATTGCACCCGGTACCGACAGTCTTTAACATAAGGCTCTAAGTCTGACCTACATCCCTCAGATACCCAGGACTCTCATATCCTGCCTGCCACCAATTACTCCAAAGAAGGAAATTTAATCGTCCATGGATTATGAATTATTTACCATATAGAAAAAACAACGTTTTTCATATGACATGAGTACATAGTTATTTTATTGAAATTAACGATATTATTTTTATTAAAATTAACGATATTTTTTAACAAATAAATAAAATAAATAATGATACAAATTCTATATACCATTTTTTTTTATATTAAAAATATTGAACCAAGTAGTTGACTTAGCATCAGTCTATTTTAAGTGGACTTTTCTGTATTATTATTCAAAATTAAAGCGTTTAGTGGCCTAAAGTCCGTTTTGCCCGGTGCTAGTTTGTGGGCTCGTCAGATGACTTCCAGCAAAAAGCAACTTGTCATTACGCAATTTAAAGATTTTTCTAGCTCTGCTTACATAACTTTTTTTAAGCAAAGCCCCGTGAAAACCCATTAAGTTATAGGCCTTTAAGCCTACTTAACTCTTTGAGTAAAATTTTAGAAAAAAATATCAAGGAAAAAATTCAGGGTCTCCTTAATGACTTAATAATACAATGATTATCAGTTTGGTTTCAGACCTGGTCGTTCGACTTTACACTTAATTGCTAGAATCAAAAACTCAATAGCTCAAAAACTTGTCGAAAAAAAATAAACCGGAATGGTTGTTTTGGACATCGAAAAAGCTTTCGATACAGTCTGACATTATCTTACAAAATTTTCATTTAATCTTTGAAAAAGGAAATTAATTTGTATGAACCAAAAATTATTTGCAAATCTAATTCAAATCCCCAGTGGTTTAACGTAAGACTTTGCAATTTGAGTAATAAGAAAAACAAAGCTTATAAATTGCTTCATAAATCACTGTCTAACCTTAAAAATATATTATATTAATGTTCTTAACAATTTTTTTTATAAAAATTATATAACTACAATAGAATCCAGCTTAAGAAAACTGCGGGTTCTGCGGTACTCGCAGAAGCTTTTTCATACATCTCTTTCTGAAGGTGATTTCATTCTGACTGGAAAAAATCTTTTATTATTCCAATTCATAAATCGGGTTCCAAACAGGAAATATCAAATTATCGCCCGATATGCAAATTATAAACGATACCAAAATTGTTTGAAAAGATTGTACACGATAAATTAGCATTTACATTCAGCGAAGCTATTTCGCCGTTCCACCATGGAATTTTTGCTGGAAGATCAACAACAACGAACCTTGCATTATTATCAAATTTTGAACTTAACCAGCTATAAGAAGGAGAAGTTGATGTAGTCTACACTAACTTAGCAAAGGCCTTTGGTAGAGTCAATCACAAAATTCTATTAGGCAAATTGGAAACAATTAGTTTTCATTCCAGTGCTTTAAAGTGGCTAGTGTCATACTTGATTGATCGTGTTCAGTTTGTATCAATTGATGAATTTATTTCAAATACAGTTGAGTTATACGCAATCCTTATAATAACATTCATTCCAAAAGAATTGAAAGCATTAAAAAAAATTTACACGATTTTTAGTCTGGAAATTGGGATGGAACATTGAAATGTCCCCTTATTTGACAAGATGCCAACTTAATGGTATTCAATCACTCGAAAATCGTAGTAAAGTTTTTTTAGTAACGATATTTTGTCTCATCATATTAATTGTCCACTTCTTTTATCCTTTTTTTTTTTTTTTTTTTTTTTCTTTCGGTAGGTGGAAATCTTCAAAAGACACTTGATAATATTCGGTATCAAGTAGTGTGGGACTTCTACCGCACTAAAACCACCTAGAATCATGACCAATCTATAAAAGATCGACAAATGATTTTAGTTTCTCAATTTTTAGTTCACTTTTTGGGAAGTTTGATGATTTAATACTTTCCCATCGCTTTTAGACCATCAGCTCATGAGGCTTGGTTCTTCTTAGTCTCCGAACATTGGTACGTACATTTAAGACTGTCTCCATTTCGGAGTTAGTGTGACTAAGCAGTCGCTGATTGTGTGATACAGCGTGTTTTCTAATTACTTCTGTAACCATTTCTACTTGAAGGTCACGATGTATATCGCTGTTTCTTTTATACCAAGGGGCGTTTACTATTCCACGAAGGACTTTGTTTTGGAATGTTTGGATGGTTTCCGCATTTGTTTTCTTTGTACAACCCCAAAGTTGGATGCCATACGTCCAAACAGGTTTTAATACCTGCTTATACAACATTAATTTGTTTTCAATTGATAGGGCAGAGGTTTTTCCCAGTAACCAGTACATTTTTCTATATTTTAAGTTAAGTTCTTCCCTTTTTTTCTTGATGTGCTCTTTCCATTTTAGCTTTGCATCCAAAGTCATCCCAAGGTATTTGGCCGTATTGGAGTAAGGTACTACTTTACTATTAATAAAAAGTGGAACATTATTAATCTTTTTATTAGTAAAGTTTATATGCGTTGATTTTGTTTCATTGAGTCTGATACGCCACTGTTGCGTCCATTCTCTTATCTTGTCGACTGCATATTGCAGTTTTTGGGGAGAGTACGATAACTTTGGCGCCAAGAATTGATAACGGTTTTTTGTAGAACAGTTTAATACAAGCATTTTTTACTATGGGTGGGGGGGGTCTATCTCCCTCCGTTTGGGCGGGAGGGGCAATTTTATAAAAACAGTGCTAAAAATTTAAAACAAATATTAAAAAATAACGGCAATACTTACAACTAAGTTTTATATCTTTTTTTAAAGCCAATACTTTTTTCTATTAGATGTTTTTTAAATCAAGTGAAACCTATGCATAGTCTTTGAAAAAACGGACTTTAAACTCAAAAATTGCGAAAAAAAAGGTGAAAAAAAAAACTTTGAAGTGTGATTTTTCAAAACTGTAAAATAAAATACTACTTTTTTTTTATAAAATTCGTTGCTCATATTAATTTTAAATCATAAACTGAAAACAAAATGATTTTATGTTTTCTGGTTTTTGAGAAAATGGAAAATTACTAAAACTACTTTCTTATAAGAGTTTTCTTTTTTTTTTTTTGGTATACGGTGAATGTTGTACGTAGGTTCGTTTTTGTAATGATGCTTGGGCATCTTTAAATGCAACAGAAACTTTGCATACACCCAACCTCGCACCCACCCCACCTCGCACCCACCCCAAATCCTATAGTGTGTCCAAGCAGGGGGGTTGCAGGGGGGCAGCATGCCCCCCCTTAAATACCTCACTGTTTATACGCTTTAGTAATTTTCCATTTTCTCAAAAACCAGAACACATAAAATCATTTTGTTTTCAGTTTATGATTTAAAATTAATATGAGCAACGAATTTTATAAAAAAAAGTAGTATTTTGTTTTACAGTTTTGAAAAATCACACTTCAAAGTTTTATTTTACATTTTTTTTTCGCAATTTTTGAGTTTAAAGTCCGTTTTTTCAAAGACTATGCATAGGTTTCACTTGATTTAAGAAACATCTAATAGAAAAAAGTATTGGCTTTAAAAAAAGATATAAAACTTAGTTGTAAGCATTACCGTTATTTTTTAATATTTGTTTTAAATTTTTAGCACTGTTTTTATGAAATTGCCCCTCCCGCCCAAACGGAGGGAGATAGACCCCCCCCACCCATAGTAAAAAATGCTTGTATTGAACTGTTCTACAAAAAACAGTTATCAAATTCTTGGCGCCAAAGTTATCTTACTCGTGCCGAAAACTCTTATAAAAAAGTAGTTTTAGTAATTTTCCATTTTCTCAAAAACCAGAAAACATAAAATCATTTTGTTTTCAGTTTATGATTTAAAATTAATATGGGCAACGAATTTTATAAAAAAAAGTAGTATTTTGTTTTACAGTTATGAAAAATCACACTTCAAAGTTTTATTTTACATTTTTTTTTCGCAATTTTTGAGTTTAAAGTCCGTTTTTTCAAAGACTATGCATAGGTTTCACTTGATTTAAAAAACATCTAATAGAAAAAAGTATTGGCTTTAAAAAAAGATATAAAATTTAGTTGTAAGTATTACCGTTATTTCTTAATATTTGTTTTAAATTTTTAGCACTGTTTTTATAAAATTGCCCCTCCCGCCCAAACGGAGGGAGATAGACCCCCCCCACCCATAGTAAAAAATGCTTGTATTGAACTGTTTTACAAAAAACCGTTATCAATTCTTGGCGCCAAAGTTATCGTACTCGTGCCCAGTTTTTCTGTTGCCTTTACAACGCATTTATCTGACACTAATATCGCAGTATCATCTGCAAAAGTGGCCATGATCGCATTGTTGTCCACTGGAATATCCCTTGTATACAACAAATACAGGGTTGGTCCTAAGACACTTCCTTGTGGTACGCCGGCTTCGATTTTCTTAAGTTCCGAATACTCTTGCTCGTACCGTACTCTAAAAAGTCGGTCGGTAATATATGATTTGAGTATTTCATAGAACTGCCTGGGAAGGTCCCTGTGCAGTTTGTACTCGAGCCCCAAATGCCAAACCTTGTCAAAGGCTTGAGCAACATCTAGAAATAGAGCGGAACATACTTGTTTTTCTTCAAGTGCTTTTTCAACAACATCCGTAATTCGATGTACTTGGTCTATCGTGGAATGTTTGTTTCTAAATCCAAACTGATGATTTGGTATTAGTTTTCGTTCTTCTATTATTTTGCTTAGTCTATTTAAAAGCAGTTTTTCGAAAACTTTTGCCATAATTGGTATAAGCGATATTGGTCTGTAAGATGTAACTTCGGTTGGTGGCTTACCTTGCTTTGGTATAACAATGACTTCTGCAATTTTCCAATGATGTGGAACATAACGGATTTATCCTTGATAAATCTTTATGCACTCGTCAACTAAGAGAACGTTTCCTGTTTCGAGAAGATGCACATAGGGTGAATCATGAACTTAATGAACCTGTAACTCGATGTGTCAGGGAAACTTATCTTATATCAAATGTTATAGGCACAAAATTATAGTCAACCTATATTTAAGGAATTAACGTGACACCACTTAACATTATTTTAACTTTAGAAAAGTTGTCTAACTTATACGCAAGAATAAACACTTTTTTAACTTCCAGTTATTTATTCCACTGAAAGGGGTTGTTGATGAATTTATGCAGTGTTTGTGTGTAGTTACATTCCACAAAAGCGATTTCAAGAGAGTGAGCTGTCATTCTCTCACAGATTTTAGTATGTTGCATTAAAAATATAATACGAAGGTTTGCTGTTTTTAAAGTTAGACATTAAGAAAATGTATGCTTTATGTCGTTTATAATACGGAAAAACGTATTTTTAACCAAGTTTCACATTAAATTGCTTTTAGTTTCGAGTTAAATCGACTATAATTTTGCGTAATAAACTTTAATTTCCATTATATTTTTCAAAAATAAATTGCTGTAATAGCAATTCTAAATAATTATTAAATGTACTTTATGTTTTTGCATGTATTTTTACAATTAATTGTATATGGTAGTCTGTAAGATAATTTATATCTGATTGATAAATAATTAAATAAATAATAAAATCCAAATGTCAGTTTAGCACTGTTTGCTGTTTTGTTTCAAAATGTCATTACTGACTTACAGCTCTAGTTATTATCGAGAACTACTTTCATAAGTTGAAAATAAAAATAAATGTTGATACGACACAAGCGACATGATATACGCGTCGAAAATCTTGTTACTTACCAAACATAAAATTGCAAAACGATACAAGAGAAATCGAATGGTCAGCAAACTGCAAGTACTGCAAATAGTGTTTCATCTAAGTACACACCGTACTTAGATAAAACACTAACTTTCCAATCACACATATTTAACACAGTGAACAAACTCAATTCGACAACAAGGATATTATATCCTTATAAATAAAAAATCAAGTCTAAGCATTCAAAATAAATTAACATTATTAATTTAACATTTTTCCAGTCAAATCTTCTCGGGCACTATCAATTATATTTATAAATTGTTTGTTAATATCAGAGTTAAATAAATCGCAATTCAGAAAAACGCAAACGAGAAATTTGTTATTAATGAAAAAATAAACAAAAATAAGTGCAAAATTTTTTAAGTTTATATTGACCAAACTAGTGTCATAATTTAGCCACCGGATAGCATTTTAAAGCTATTGGCACACGACCTTAGAGTTAAAATCAAAATAAGTTTAGCTTAAAAATAAAAAAAATTCAATGTTTAGCACGACAAAATGATTAAATTTTATGATTTAACTTATAAGGTATTAACTGTGTGTTTGATTGTCAGTCATTAAAAAAAATTGT
This sequence comes from Baccha elongata, assembly GCA_951217065.1. NCBI lineage: Eukaryota > Metazoa > Arthropoda > Insecta > Diptera > Syrphidae > Baccha > Baccha elongata. The sequence continues at coordinate 653,092 of CATNUY010000149.1, forward strand.
TCAATTCAATGTTGATTTAGTAAAAGCAGACTTAAGCCTAAATGCAATATATATTAAACTAATAACTCTAATAAAAGAGGGAATACTCTGAGAAGTATAATATCTCTACAATGCAAGATACTGATCCTAGGCCGAGAAAAAAAATGATCGATAAAGAACTATAAAGATTTCGAGGGCTATCAAAGAAATGCATATCTGAGAATGGCCAGTCGGAACGTTGCCGTTGGGAGAATTAATTAATTAATGCCTGTGGGCATTGTTTCCTTTCAAAGTGGGACCCGCGGGCATTAATTCAATAAAAATATATAAACATAAAATCAATAAAAACAACTTAAAATCAAAGTGATACCGTTACAGTTTAGAACTAAATACGAAATTGTTAAAATCAGAATGGTTTAACTTTAAAAATTATTTCAAGTCACCTAGAAACAAAATTGTTTCAACTCGAGGAAATCATTTTTTCAATGTAGCCGCAAAATGAATTTAAAAGCGAACGTATTAAAAATTACGTTGCTATTTTTCTCTGAGTGTACATCTACGCCTAAAGAAGTATTTTTAATATATCTCTTGTACTACATTTTTTTTTTAAAATTTTAATATAAAATGATTGAAATAGATATGAAGGATTCCAGATAACACTGTATAGTAGATACTCTAATATGCAATTCAAAAGAATCTTGTAAATTAAGAATTAAACAAATTGATACTGTAACTGTAAAAACTTTCTCCACTCATAAGAGTGAACTCAGATTTGTCTTTTCAATTCCATCCTTAAGATACAGAGTCAATAGATGTTGTTGGATGGAAGAATGTCCATCAGTGTACGAGAACGAGGGTAGGCATGCAATCATAACTCTTCGGTATTGTAGGGTCAGGGTTTTTGGCCTGCCTATGAACTTCCGTAATATAACATGCTTATATAAAAATTATAAAATAAACTTGAAAAAAAGGGAACAGACCGACATTACAAAAAAAAGGAAAATAAGCTACGTTAATAAAACAAAATTAATGTTAGGAAGCGAAAGAAAAAAAAATCCTAAGCAGACTAAATATTTGTTTTTTAATTGCACCCGGTACCGACAGTCTTTAACATAAGGCTCTAAGTCTGACCTACATCCCTCAGATACCCAGGACTCTCATATCCTGCCTGCCACCAATTACTCCAAAGAAGGAAATTTAATCGTCCATGGATTATGAATTATTTACCATATAGAAAAAACAACGTTTTTCATATGACATGAGTACATAGTTATTTTATTGAAATTAACGATATTATTTTTATTAAAATTAACGATATTTTTTAACAAATAAATAAAATAAATAATGATACAAATTCTATATACCATTTTTTTTTATATTAAAAATATTGAACCAAGTAGTTGACTTAGCATCAGTCTATTTTAAGTGGACTTTTCTGTATTATTATTCAAAATTAAAGCGTTTAGTGGCCTAAAGTCCGTTTTGCCCGGTGCTAGTTTGTGGGCTCGTCAGATGACTTCCAGCAAAAAGCAACTTGTCATTACGCAATTTAAAGATTTTTCTAGCTCTGCTTACATAACTTTTTTTAAGCAAAGCCCCGTGAAAACCCATTAAGTTATAGGCCTTTAAGCCTACTTAACTCTTTGAGTAAAATTTTAGAAAAAAATATCAAGGAAAAAATTCAGGGTCTCCTTAATGACTTAATAATACAATGATTATCAGTTTGGTTTCAGACCTGGTCGTTCGACTTTACACTTAATTGCTAGAATCAAAAACTCAATAGCTCAAAAACTTGTCGAAAAAAAATAAACCGGAATGGTTGTTTTGGACATCGAAAAAGCTTTCGATACAGTCTGACATTATCTTACAAAATTTTCATTTAATCTTTGAAAAAGGAAATTAATTTGTATGAACCAAAAATTATTTGCAAATCTAATTCAAATCCCCAGTGGTTTAACGTAAGACTTTGCAATTTGAGTAATAAGAAAAACAAAGCTTATAAATTGCTTCATAAATCACTGTCTAACCTTAAAAATATATTATATTAATGTTCTTAACAATTTTTTTTATAAAAATTATATAACTACAATAGAATCCAGCTTAAGAAAACTGCGGGTTCTGCGGTACTCGCAGAAGCTTTTTCATACATCTCTTTCTGAAGGTGATTTCATTCTGACTGGAAAAAATCTTTTATTATTCCAATTCATAAATCGGGTTCCAAACAGGAAATATCAAATTATCGCCCGATATGCAAATTATAAACGATACCAAAATTGTTTGAAAAGATTGTACACGATAAATTAGCATTTACATTCAGCGAAGCTATTTCGCCGTTCCACCATGGAATTTTTGCTGGAAGATCAACAACAACGAACCTTGCATTATTATCAAATTTTGAACTTAACCAGCTATAAGAAGGAGAAGTTGATGTAGTCTACACTAACTTAGCAAAGGCCTTTGGTAGAGTCAATCACAAAATTCTATTAGGCAAATTGGAAACAATTAGTTTTCATTCCAGTGCTTTAAAGTGGCTAGTGTCATACTTGATTGATCGTGTTCAGTTTGTATCAATTGATGAATTTATTTCAAATACAGTTGAGTTATACGCAATCCTTATAATAACATTCATTCCAAAAGAATTGAAAGCATTAAAAAAAATTTACACGATTTTTAGTCTGGAAATTGGGATGGAACATTGAATTGCCCCCTTATTTGACAAGATGCCAACTTAATGGTATTCAATCACTCGAAAATCGTAGTAAAGTTTTTTTAGTAATGATATTTTGTCTCATCATATTAATTGTCCACTTCTTTTATCCTTGATAAATCTTTATGCACTCGTCAACTAAGAGAACGTTTCCTGTTTCGAGAAGATGCACATAGGGTGAATCATGAACTTAATGAACCTGTAACTCGATGTGTCAGGGAAACTAATCTTATATCAAATGTTATAGGCACAAAATTATAGTCAACCTATATTTAAGGAATTAACGTGACACCACTTAACATTATTTTAACTTTAGAAAAGTTGTCTAACTTATACGCAAGAATAAACACTTTTTTAACTTCCAGTTATTTATTCCACTGAAAGGGGTTGTTGATGAATTTATGCAGTGTTTGTGTGTAGTTACATTCCACAAAAGCGATTTCAAGAGAGTGAGCTGTCATTCTCTCACAGATTTTAGTATGTTGCATTAAAAATATAATACGAAGGTTTGCTGTTTTTAAAGTTAGACATTAAGAAAATGTATGCTTTATGTCGTTTATAATACGGAAAAACGTATTTTTAACCAAGTTTCACATTAAATTGCTTTTAGTTTCGAGTTAAATCGACTATAATTTTGCGTAATAAACTTTAATTTCCATTATATTTTTCAAAAATAAATTGCTGTAATAGCAATTCTAAATAATTATTAAATGTACTTTATGTTTTTGCATGTATTTTTACAATTAATTGTATATGGTAGTCTGTAAGATAATTTATATCTGATTGATAAATAATTAAATAAATAATAAAATCCAAATGTCAGTTTAGCACTGTTTGCTGTTTTGTTTCAAAATGTCATTACTCACTTACAGCTCTAGTTATTATCGAGAACTACTTTCATAAGTTGAAAATAAAAATAAATGTTGATACGACACAAGCGACATGATATACGCGTCGAAAATCTTGTTACTTACCAAACATAAAATTGCAAAACGATACAAGAGAAATCGAATGGTCAGCAAACTGCAAGTACTGCAAATAGTGTTTCATCTAAGTACACACCGTACTTAGATAAAACACTAACTTTCCAATCACACATATTTAACACAGTGAACAAACTCAATTCGACAACAAGGATATTATATCCTTATAAATAAAAAATCAAGTCTAAGCATTCAAAATAAATTAACATTATTAATTTAACATTTTTCCAGTCAAATCTTCTCGGGCACTATCAATTATATTTATAAATTGTTTGTTAATATCAGAGTTAAATAAATCGCAATTCAGAAAAACGCAAACGAGAAATTTGTTATTAATGAAAAAATAAACAAAAATAAGTGCAACATTTTTTAAGTTTATATTGACCAAACTAGTGTCATAATTTAGCCACTGGATAGCATTTTAAAGCTATTGGCACACGACCTTAGAGTTAAAATCAAAATAAGTTTAGCTTAAAAATAAAAAAAATTTCAATGTTTAGCACGACAAAATGATTAAATTTTATGATTTAACTTACAAGGTATTAACTGTGTGTTTGATTGTCAGTCATTAAAAAAAATTGTTAAATTCAATGTTGAAATTTTAAGGTATGTACCTAACCTATCTACACAAAATAAGCACACATCTTTTTTGCTTCCTTTATTTTCGAGGTTTAAGCAACGAAAATATGCTTTTATAACTTCTTGAAACTGGGAAAAACATACTTTTTGTTGATGAGACAGGTGACACAACACCCCCCCCCCCAACATTTTACAAACTAACTTTAGTTCCGAAAACAACCCAAAAAAAAACACAAAAGAAAAAAAAATTAATATCATAATGATCTTAAAAGCTAATAAATCACCAGCACTAGATGGAATTCGGGCAAAATATCTAATATGAAATGCTGAAACATTATCACCAATCTTAGAACGCATTATCAATTTAAGTTTCGAACAAGCATGTGCTCCAGAGGAGATACAGCTGTTGTAGTCAGCCATAGAGATTTGGAAGAAGCTACCCCCAACATACAAAAGAAATTTGGTCCGATGGTGCCTCATTATTAATACAAAAAAAAATTATTGCACATCAGACCAACACAATATGTACCAAAACGAAATGTATTAATAAAATGTCATGAAACGAAAAGCTTTCATCTTCACACGCACAAGGAAATTCTTAACATCAGCGATGGTTGCACAATATTTTTACAAAACGTACAAAATTTCAAATACCTTGGTGTGGAACTGGACTGCTATTTCAAATGGGGTTTTCATATTACCCAAATATGCAAAAGGCTACAAAAAGCTGTTTAGGCTCTTCACCATTTAAGTTTCCATAAAACCTTAAACAAGTTTATTTTTCATTGGTAGAGCCCATACTAAAATACGGGATATTGGCGTGGAGAAATACAACACCGACTTACTTGCAAGAGATACAAAACGTACGAAAGGTATCTGAAAATTTCTGGATAGGCTCTTGAACACAAGGAATCTCAGTAGGAAATTTATATTTGAAAAAATTCTATTTAATTTTATTGAAACAGCAAAAAGCTAAGATTTTATTCACCCCAATAAAAAGGGATCAAACTTAAAAACAATTTCAACGCAATTGGCACACGGTATTTTAGAATAATAATTCACTACGTACATCTTAAACAACAATGGTAAAAAAAAGCTTTAAGGTTTTCTTAAGATTATTTTTTACCGGTCGGGATAACCGGTAAGCATTTCAAAGCTCATATCGATTCATGCCTCTACTTATCAATTTTCAGAACACACCTTTTTTGAATCTCCGGGAAATGCTTTGTTTCCGGTCAACATTTAAAATTAAAATTACATGTTTCCGGTTCGGACTCCAGATATGCTTTAAAAGCTACTTATTGTGGTGCTTATCTCTGCTTAGCATACATCATCACGTCTTTTATGATAAAAGTAACAACATTGCATAAAGTTAAAACATAGCGTTAAGAAAGAACATTCCATGAACTGGCTTTTATTATAGAGACAGATAGGATACTGTCATCTAACTCTCTGCAGAAAAGCCTCAAACAGATTCGTTTTTGTAACCATTAAATTTATATAAATGAAATAAAATTAATTAATTGAATTATTGAATTTTGTCGAAACCATATTTTCCAAATTCTGCTTCCGAAAATTCTGGTTTTAAAATTCTGCTTTTCGAAATTCTTCCTTTCAAAATTCTGCAAAAACTAAAGTAAAAAATTTCAAAATTCTGCAAAAACTAAATTAAAAAGTAGGTTTGGAAAATTTTAAAAATGCGCGCTTTTGAATATATTTCATATATTTTACTTGCCTACACGGATGGGCCGATATTCCTTAAACTTAGTATCTAGCGTTTTTAATGTGACCGTCAGATGAGATTTTGGAATTTTTGTTCTAGGCCTAAAAATAACGGTACCTGCCAAATTATGAAAAAGATTTATTTTTTCAAAAATGGCTCTAACGGTTTTGATTAAAATTGACATGAGGGATTCGTCATCACACCCCTTTTAGAAGACGGTTTAAACCATTATTCTTAAAAAAACGTTTTAACGGTACCTGCCATATAACTGTTTGTTGTTTAAATTTGACTTTCTCGTAACCCACGCTTCGAATCCTTACCAAATTTTATTTCTAAAAATGTATAATTAGCCGATTGATAATGGCGTTATTAATTTTTTGATAATGAAAAAAAATATATATTAATTAAAGAATTTTTTTTCAAAATTTAATATTTTTAAAACCAATAGATGAAATTTTTTAAATTTTTTTTTTCATATGAATATTTTTAATTTGCTGAAATTGGCGAACTCAAAATTTTTCTTAAAAGTATTTAAAAAAAGTTGTTTAAGAACTTCGATTTTTTCAAAAACTGGTCGTACGATTTTGGTAAGAAAAAAACTCTTAAATATATTTTTATTTACTGACATACCGCAACTTCCTCGGAATACTCTGGTTTGTTATAAATTAATTTTCAAAGTTATTTATGTGTATTTATTATTTTTTTGAAAATGTTTAGATTCAGAGATCAAATTTTTAAAAATTCGAAAGCTTACCGAGAAATTTTGCAAAAATTATTGCATATTGTAGAGAAAGAAAGTTAAGTGTTTATTGTAATGAAAATCTTATGGGAAACATGAAACATTTCAAAAATGTTGCTTAAATCTTTCACATATTTCTGAAATTATTCTTAAATAGGAAGGAAACTTTTCCGAAATGTTTTAGTAACTTTTTTTTAAACAATAGTTCTTGATATGTTCTTTAGTCTAGTTTCGGAGCTATAGTTTAAATTATTGTACGGCGGCGGCGAAATATTATTCGGCGATTCAGTCTGAAAATTTAATTTTTTTTTCGTAAAGAAAAATCACTCGGATTTGATATTTTATTTGGCTTAAGTTCAAATAAATGATTTTTAAAACTCGATTAAAACACGAGCAATAAAAGTGTATAGCCAATGTCTATAGAATACAACAACAAAGAGAAACTGCAAAAAGTGAAAGTAAAAAGCCCTGCTAAATTATGATCGTACAGTGATAACCATTTTATTGTATAAGTTTTAATGCAAGATAATTAATAAAAACATTAATAATTTCAGTACAAAATTCTGTAAACAAATTTGGTTTCTTGGCGCTAAGATACAAGTTGAATTCAATAAAGTTTTAAAACTAAAATTACTATTCGTTTTATAAATTTAAATGGAAAACTGATATAAGTATACATACAAATCTATACAAATTGAAGTTCTTTTAATGGTTTATTACAAGGGTTTATAATAATTTATTACGTCGTTAATATAGAATTTGATACATATATATTTTGTACTTGCTTTACTTTGTTTTAATCAATTCAATTAATTTGTTCCTATTTCTATTTCTTTGTAGGTAATTGGAACCCCTTTGGCAATTTGACATTATCCTACGCTATAAGTTCTGCAATAATATAATACAATAATTTTTTGTTCGAGTGTGACCGTTTTCTATTAAGTGCAATATAATAAACCAAACAAAAAATAGCATATAATAAAGCAAATAATAATTCTCTAGTGGATACAAAAATTATATTTAGTTAATGTTTTCCCCAAATAGTAGATCGCATCATATTACTTAAATTTAAAAATAAAAGATAATTTAAAAATATCAAACTGATTGGATCGGCCGGCTTGCAGCACCCGTTAACGCGGGATGGTATTGATACGTTTTGGAAAATGCCGCATGCAGGTAAAACTCCATCATATTTTCATGTACCAATATAACCTTTAAACTAATATTAAGAATATATTATATAATAAAGCAAAATGGTATACTGATAACCCTTTCACTTATATACTCAGCCGTATATTTTCACTTCAATTGAATTTTAAAAAATAATTCCTAGTAGATTTTTCCAAAACCTCTTTTGTGGTCAGTCAGTCGAAAAATTTAAATTTAATTGAACCCTGACAGGAGATATCGTTTCATAATCCATTTCATTTGATTTTTTTTGTTTAATCTGTTTTTTCCTTCCGCGCTATTTTTACTCAATTTTGTATAGCGACACAGCTGGAGATAATTCAGAATCGCCACTTAATTAAACCACTCAAATGCGTATATGCATCCCCGTTGCTTCGATTCAATGCAAAACTAAAAGAAGGTTGGAGAACGAAAAGTGGGTTTCAATGTGGCATACCTTATACTGAGCATAAATACTTAAGGTTCTTAATGGGTCATACAAACATGCTCCTTAGCATGTTCCACTTCTGAAATTATTCCCAAAAATTAATAATTCATATGAGTTGATTTTACAAATAAAATAATTTTGAATCCATAACTTGCCTTAGGATTCATAATCCCAAGTAAAAATATAATAATTGTTCTTTCGACTGGTTGTTGCTCTGTTATTTGTATCAAAAGGACAAGGGGTGACAATTTTTTTCGAAAAGATGAATCATTTTGAAAATGTTGTGACGATGATAATGTCTTTTGGGAAATAATAATTAAGTCAAGAGCAATTGATCGGCTGGGATATACATATTATGTACTTTTGACAGATGATGAGTTGTGGATTGTACTACGTACTCCCTCACGTATACTCATGTATCATGTATATCTAGAACTTTGTAACGTTTGTGAGGTCTTGACAAGACAACCTTTTATTACTAAATAAATAAATAAATTTAATGGCATTTCAAGCAAAATTTCAATTTCAATTTAATGAAGCCAAAAAACTCAAAAATAATTGAATGCCAAATATATAAAAGGCACGACTGGGTCGCACCAAGTAGCAGGTTAACTAAGAGCTTGATAGAACCTCCCACGAAATTATTTTATGTGAATTAATTATTATTTTTAAATACTTTAATATATTTTATAATTTTTTTTCACCTAAATTGTGGTTAAAGTTTTTGAATAAATAGTTTTTTTTTAAAAACAACTATTTTAAAATATTTTTATGAGAAATTTTGAATATGCCAGTTTTAATTTATAATTTTTATGCGAAAACTAAATTTCAAAAAAATTCATCTATTGGTTTTAAAAATATCAAATGTTCAAAAAAGTATGTTGTTTAATTAATATATTTTTTTTTATAAAAGTTAAAAAAATAATAGGAAAGCCAAAATTAAAAAAAAAACGTTATATGGCAGGTTCCCCTAAAATCGTTTCAAAGGAATAACGGTTTCAAACGATTTAAACGCGTATCACTCATATCAAATGTAGTCAAAATCGTTGGAGACAGACTGATAGACTGACAGATTGACAGACTGACAGACTGACAGACTGACAGACTGACAGACTGACAGACTGACAGACTGACAGACTGACAGACTGACAGACTGACAGACTGACAGACTGACAGACTGACAGACTGACAGACTGACAGACTGACAGACTGACAGACTGACAGACTGACAGACTGACAGACTGACAGACTGACAGACTGACAGACTGACAGACTGACAGACTGACAGACTGACAGACTGACAGACTGACAGACTGACAGACTGACAGACTGACAGACTGACAGACTGACAGACTGACAGACTGACAGACTGACAGACTGACAGACTGACAGACTGACAGACTGACAGACTGACAGACTGACAGACTGACAGACTGACAGACTGACAGACTGACAGACTGACAGACTGACAGACTGACAGACTGACAGACTGACAGACTGACAGACTGACAGACTGACAGACTGACAGACTGACAGACTGACAGACTGACAGACTGACAGACTGACAGACTAACAGACTGACAGACTGACAGACTGACAGACTGACAGACTGACAGACTGACAGACTGACAGACTGACAGACTGACAGACTGACAGACTGAAAGACTGATAGACTGAAAGACTAATAGACTGACAGACTGACAGACTGACAAACTGACAAACTGACAGACTGACAGACTGACAGACTGACAGACTGACAGACTGACAGACTGACAGACTGACAGACTGACAGACTGACAGACTGACAGACTGACAGACTGACAGACTGACAGACTGACAGACTGACAGACTGACAGACTGACAGACTGACAGACTGACAGACTGACAGACTGACAGACTGACAGACTGACAGACTGACAGACTGACAGACTGACAGACTGACAGACTTACAGACAAACACACGGTAATGTGGAAACACAAAGTAATTTCGAGATCCACTTTTTTCGACTTCGCTATCATCGTAGTGTCATGTTTGATTGTTATGTAAAACCTTTTTTTTGCGCACGAATTCATAACTAGCCTTATAGTATCTATACCTATAATCGCAAGTAAATAAGCTTAATATGAAATTGCCAAACGAAAAATTACACAAGAACAAAATTCCAAGTAAATAAAAGAGAAACGCAAAACAAAACTAATGCCATATAAAAAATTGCTTAACTTCAAAAAGCTTATCAATAAAAAAACAAATTGAAAACAGCGAAAATAAAAATGCGAAACTCTAAAGGCTCTATCAAACAGAGCACAGGCCGACACGACGGGGACGACACACGGTCCGGTCAAAACAAATACTGGGAAAATAAGAACGCGGCGAGCAGTCAGTTTTTGTTTGTAAATTGTAACAAAGAGCGCCGGACTTTTACAAAGAACGCCGGACAGCGCTTTGTTTGACAGAGCATTTAGTCTTAATAATAGTGGCGCAAATTTTTAAACGATTTAGCATCAAACTAAAACATATTTAGCATCATACTAGGTTAAAAACTATTGTTTTGTAACCTAGTTTGATGCTAAATATGTTCTAGTATATTGTTAAATCGTTTAAAAATTTGCGCCAGTGTATTCATATATTAACCAGAAATCTTTTAAGTTAATAACGCTAGTCAACTAAGCATACTGAAAAATCAAATTCGTTTACAATTTTGCGGTAATGATTTTTTTTTAAGTTAAGTTTTTCTGCTTCTTTTCCAAGGATGTATGATGATCGAATCGGATAACTACTTTCCTTTTTCACATATAGATCGGCTGGTGGGTTTTCTGTTACGAATCGTTCCATGTGTAAGCCCAACTGAATAGTGATTCTCTCGTTGCATTAATTTGTACTTGCTCAATTGGGCAAGTACTGGTTTCGTGTAAAAAATCGAAAAACCAACATTTTGTCGCCCTAGTATTGAAGTGCCGTAAACGCCATTTTTACATTTTAGGGAAATCGCATTTAAAGGTTTGGCAGTCTAGTGTGGAAAAACTGACAGAAGGATTTTCTTAATTTTTTACACAGTATCTGTTTGTAAATCCTCTTTTAATAGTTGTTATCAGAAACCTTCCGCATGTTTTAGTTTTAAAAATATTTACATTTTTGTTTAAAATGAGTTTGCCGTATACGCCACCAAAATCAACAGTTTCTTTTTAGTCCATACACGTACGTCAAAAAATCGAAAACATACGGCATTTCAATACTAAAAACGTAATATAAACTCCTTGGGAAATTTGACGTATGTGCCAACCATTTTTCGTTAACGTCAAATATCTCACCAATTAGAAGCGATAAGAACAAACAGATAACAGATTTGAAAGGAGCGCACCCGAAAACATAAGACTGCATACCCAGTTCAAAAAACGCAATTTGGCGTTTACGGCACTTTAATAGATACTAGGGCGACGATTTTGCGATGATAGAAAAGAACAAATAAGTGAGTTTTGTCATGCCGTCCGTGCGTGCGTCGTTCTGTCTGTGCTATTATCTGGATGTTCGGTTGTCTGTTCACCAAGCTACAGTTTTTTAACGAATTTTCTTTAGAATTCGTCTATGGCACTTTTAGGTGATTCCCTTGAGAATAAATAAGAATTTTTGTTTTAGCTCGGCTATAACGGGTATATACCATAACGGTTTAAGCTAATTTCCTCGAAAACAGCTCTATCGATTTTAATAATATTTTCTGTATGTTATATTTTACGCTTAGTATAACTGTTTTATGAAAGCTACTACACAACTTCACCTCACGTTTATGCCAGTTTTTGATAATTTTCGCCGTTCAACATAAATTTAGAGCTACATTACTTTTTTTTTAGTCCCATAGTTTGCTACAAGAGCAAGCTCGTGCGACACAGTCGTGCATTTTATCTTTTTTCACGAGGTTGAAGCCTGCTTTTCATTTCGCTTACCGTCTCTCCACAGTACATGACGTATACCAGCTCTGGTCGTTTTATAATTTAATGACGATAGTATTTATGATGTGAAGGCTTATTCGGATCTTCCTTCTATTAATTCGACCAAGTTTTGTCTTTCCGGCTGACGTGCCCAGCAATATTTTGACCACAAAAGATGACAAAGTTCTCACACTACTAGTCCAGTCAATGGAGAGTAAAATATGGCCCATCTGACAAACGTTTGTAAGGTCTTTAAGTTTGAATGCAGTTTTGTAGGGGGTTAATTCTGGGTAAATTTCGATAAGATTAGATAAAGATTTGTATTTCTCTCCATACTACTAACATTGTTTACATATACATTAAAGTTGTAAATCTCTAAAGAATGGCTTTGTGCCGTCTGCCAGATTGACAACTTTTTACAACAGTTACAATGTTTACTTACATATGGTCCGGCAATGTTTAAATATGGCCCATCTGACAAACGTTTGTAAGGTCTTTAAGTTTGAATGCAGTTTTGTAGGGAGTTAATTCTGGGTAAATTTCGATAAGATTAGATAAAGATTTGTATTTCTCTACATACTACTAACATTGTTTACATATACATTAAAGTTGTAAATCTCTAAAGAATGGCTTTGTGCCGTCTGCCAGATTGACAACTTTATACAACAGTTACAATGTCTACCAATATGATTAAAAATTTTCATTTATAATCCTAATTTTATAACCCAGCCACATTTTACATAATTGGTATATTACCGGCATATTAATTTCATTTAAATATTGTAATACTATATGTCTTCTGATAGCAAATCACTTCCAAATATATTTCTTCTTATTTCTCACAATACATATGCCGAAAAAATGAAAAACGTCTTCCCTTTCTTTATATTGCATAACTCGCATAGCAAGGGTAGATCTTCACGTTGTGGAATGAAGTTGAGGTTAAGTAGTACTCCTCGCAATCAAAAACCATTGATATATTGTCAATCTTGACGTCATCAAGGAAGTAATTTATCTGGTTGAAGTTGTGGTTCCTTACTGTACACCACTCTGTATATGGATTCTTCTGCTTCAGCCACAAACCCCAATCTAAAGCTATTATAATGCAGAAATCAGCTGAAATCAAGAAGGCGTCCACTTTCAAAACTCATCAGGTACTAATTGTATATTAACTCCTCCCGATAGCTGTATCCACTCCCTAAACCAACCTGCTCCACTTATTATAGCTTTAATTGCTGCTTTTTTGGAAGACGCTCATCTGACATTTCAAGAACATTACACCTATGTAGTCGACTTGGAATTTCATGGTCATAATGAACAACGGAGAGATACCAGTTTACAGCATCACCAAGTAATTTGGGGCATTTGATGGTAATCTGAAAATCCTTTTGATATAAGATCGGAGGAGTTTCGTTTCTCTGCAGTTTCTTATGTCTTACTGCCCCAAACCTGGGCTGCATATAATAATGTTGACTCAGCTACCTATTCAAATATTATGTATTTGCTGCTGTGGACAATATGCTTATTGCTGATTGTGGTTTTCGCTTTTTGTTATTTTTCCGTAAGATGTCTTTCCATACTGCTTTTTTTCGTGATGTAGACCCCTTAATATTTTTTTCATTAACCACTTCAATGTTCTCATTGTCAAATGTCCAACGATCTCGTCCACTTGTCCTTCCACCCCGTTTTCGGAAAACCTTGACCTTAGACTTTTCTTAGCTTAAAACTAGCTTCCAAAATTTACAATATTCACTAAGTTTGTTGATCATCACTTGCAGCGATTCTCATGAGTATGCAAATAAAATTATGTTATCAGCGAACAAAAGAGCCTTGATGATCATTCCAGCATATTCCACTGCTCCTGTCAAACAATCCCTGATACTACGGAGGACAAATATATTATAAATGATTAAATATCATTGTCTAAACGCATCTTAAAATTCTTTGATAAGCTTCTATGAATCTATACCCAATCTCAATCGGTTATAAAGTATCGATTTAAGTATTTTATAGGCTGCATTCAGAAAAGAAACTTAAATCTGAGTAGAACGAGTTTCCGCGAAATTTGGTCTTGTGCAGCAGCTGCTATCTTGAAGTTAAGATTTTTTGTGTTCTTGCATTTTTCTAGGTTTGTGTGCGTTAAAAAATAGACTTAGTCAACTTAATTATCGAATTGCTCGTTAACTTTCAGATTTTCAAAAACAAATACTTGACACTTTTTTGACATAATCTTTTTTTTTTTGCAAGAGAAATTATGTGTTTTTTGTAAACTTCGGCCTGGATAGTATAAAATGCATATTTATGTTGCTTTTCATTTGCAATTATTTTGAGTGATTTGCATAAAGTGCAACAAAAAGCTTAAAAGTGTATCTTAAGTCCAGATACAAAAAAAAATCATTTGAGAGCAGTGTCTATGTCCCTTTTGGGCGGGAGAAGCAATTTTCTAAAAAAAATTGGCTTGAAATACAAAAAAAGTATTAAAAATCTACCAAAGGTTATTTGATAAAAAATACATAGGCGATTCACTTATCTTTTATTTTATTTTTTATTTAAGTACTTTAAGTTTATGGTTTTCGAGAAATAGAACTTCAAAATAAAAATTAAAAAAAAAATTTGACTTCAAAACTTAATGTCTCAAAAATCATAAACTTGAATTATGTAAATGAAACATAAAATTAAAGATAGGCATTTAATCTGTAAAATCCCGTCTGCCAAAATACTGATTGCTTAATATACCATCTCCTTGTTAAAAATTCCAATTTATTATAATCCCGCTTTTTAGAATCCCGTTAATTCCCGCCAATTCCTTCTTTTTCTTCTTCTCTATCGTAATTTAATGTTTTATTGTTGTCTCATTTGTTTGCATATCTTGGCTAATGGTATCTTTAATCGCAAGTAAAAAGTATTGTTTTGTTAATGGTTTGCAGTTTATTTGTTTCCTCTTAGTGTTATTGCTATATCTATACTACGTTCCTTTTTAATTTATTTTGATGTTTGATATTTATAATGTATGTATTTGTTAACGTTACAAAGAAAATTAAAATAATATAAACAACGAGTGATTTTTTTGAAACGCATTTTACATTTGAATAAAATCAAATATTTATGTTGCTTTTCATTTGCAATTATTTTGAGTGATTTGCATAAAATGCAACAAAAAGCTTAAAAGTGTATCTTAAGTCCAGATACAAAAAAAAATCATTTGAGAGCAGTGTCTATGTCCCCCCTTTTGGGCGGGAGAAGCAATTTTCTAAAAAAAATTGGCTTGAAATACAAAAAAAGTATTAAAAATCTACCAAAGGTTATTTGATAAAAAATACATAGGCGATTCACTTATCTTTTATTTTATTTTTTATTTAAGTACTTTAAGTTTATGGTTTTCGAGAAATAGAACTTCAAAATAAAAATTAAAAAAAAAATTTGACTTCAAAACTTAATGTCTCAAAAATCATAAACTTGAATTATGTAAATGAAACATAAAATTAAAGATAGGCATTTAATCTGTAAAATCCCGTCTGCCAAAATACTGATTGCTTAATATACCATCTCCTTGTTAAAAATTCCAATTTATTATAATCCCGCTTTTTAGAATCCCGTTAATTCCCGCCAATTCCTTCTTTTTCTTCTTCTCTATCGTAATTTAATGTTTTATTGTTGTCTCATTTGTTTGCATATCTTGGCTAATGGTATCTTTAATCGCAAGTAAAAAGTATTGTTTTGTTAATGGTTTGCAGTTTATTTGTTTCCTCTTAGTGTTATTGCTATATCTATACTACGTTCCTTTTTAATTTATTTTGATGTTTGATATTTATAATGTATGTATTTGTTAACGTTACAAAGAAAATTAAAATAATATAAACAACGAGTGATTTTTTTGAAACGCATTTTACATTTGAATAAAATCACTCATTATTTAGTTTAATTTTTTTCAATTTTTTTATTGTTCCACTCGCGTGATTTTTTAAAATAAAACAACTAGGTTTGATTGAAAAGCGGGATTATAAGAAACGGGAGAAGCGACGGGATTACAAAAAGCGAGATTTTTAAAAAGCGGGATCATAATAATCAACCGAAGTTTCCAAAAAATACATAATTTTTTTTGAGAAAAGATTATCTTTAAAAAAGTAAGCGAGCGATTCGAAATGATTAAGTCGTTTTTTTACTCGATTTTTCCTTATAAGTTATAACATCTAAGATACTACGACCACATATATAATGTGTATACCTTTTTGTAGATAATAAGAATTGCAATAAAAAATTAAAAGTAGAAAACGAAAGAACACGAAAAAATCTTTAATTCTAGATGGCGGCTGCTGCACCAGATTAAATATTAGTCAGACTCAACCCATCTACAAAACTGCATTAAATTTTGGAGACCTTCTTAACTTTTGTCAGATGATTCCCCATTGACTGTACTATACTTCATCCACCCGACGCGGCGCTTACACGATGGTTTGATTCTAATAATAACGATCATATTTCCAAGGTTGTTTAGCGTTTAATTCTTGGGAAGCACTGATCGGTTCAAAAAAAAAATGTCCCCAAAAAGCCTGAGTGGATCCGGCAGCACAAGTATTCTGTTCTTTGGTACTTGTGT
This sequence comes from Baccha elongata, assembly GCA_951217065.1. Classification (NCBI taxonomy): domain Eukaryota; kingdom Metazoa; phylum Arthropoda; class Insecta; order Diptera; family Syrphidae; genus Baccha; species Baccha elongata. The sequence goes on from CATNUY010000149.1 coordinate 669,938, forward strand.
TCTGTGGTTCCCATTTTCCTCCAAAACGCTCACCCATTCATCAAGTGCTTGTGCCTTTCCAGAGCACTAGTCTTGGTGGGTATTTCTTCTTGTATTATAATGTCATATTATTTATTTAAGCTACAAATTACAATTCTTAGCTGTTTAAAGAATAAAATAATTGTAAAAAATTATAGTTCATATCTTAGTCATCTAAATTGTTCCTTAAAATTATTTTTAAATTTCTTGAGTTAAAATTGAAATCAATATAATTCAAACAATTATTAAAATCCACACAAGAAGCAAAAAGTGGTTCATGAATACCGTAGACAGTTCTATTAAATATTAAATTTAAAAATTCAAAGTGACGAAAAATTCTGTTTGGAACATTAATTGATATTTTAAAAAGAAAATTACTTGAATCAATATGACCAGTTAAAATATTAAAAACAAAAAGGATATTAGATATTTTTCTTCTTTTACTTAATGTTTCAAGATTCAATAGTTTTTAGCGACTGATGTACGATGGCAGGTTAGATGATCTATCCCAAAGAAGATTCTGCAAATAACAGTAACTTTTTCTGGATCGATTCAATGTGATTTATTTTAGTATACTAACGTGGACACCATATGTTGCTACAGGATTCTAAGCCCGATCTCACCAAAGAACAAAAAAGCATTTTAAGTATGTGTGGATGTTGAAAATAAGTAGTCCACCGACGCAAGAATCCAAGCATTCGATTTGAATTATTCACAATATAGTCAATATGTTTATTAAATCAGGCCCGTGCCCATAATAAGCATTTCAATGAAAAGTGAAATATTTGCACCATGCTCTTCAATTATGCATGATTCTCCTGACTTCTGGATGAACGAAGTTCAACTTTAGCGTTGACACCTAAAAATGCACTCCGAGCCCTTGACATTTGCAAAGAAGATGGGTTTCCATTTTCAAAATTTTAATAAAATACTTAACGTTCTGTCAATTTTGCCTCTAAAAAACAGAAAAAAACGAACGGTCTTTTTCAATACATGTTCGTATAGAAACCAGACGATTTTTCAATGAATGTGGGCAAAATGGACAGAGAAGGTTTTTAAATTGAAATTTATTCATTCCTAAACAACTTTTACAAAAGCAGACAAAGTTCGACCATGGGAGCAACTCAAAAAATCTAATTAAAAATGGCGGATTGAAGGTTCTAAGCGTGTCATAATAGGCTGTAATTTTTACTTACTGTTTGGTGTTTTGTGTTCCTTATTAAAAATAATTTCTAACTTACTGAGGTCAACTTGAGGAACATGCAAAAATTAATGCACATACTAACTACCTTTAACTCCGCGTTACTGCACAAAAAAAAACAAATAGAAGTAATTTTCAGTGTGTAGGCATAACTATTTAAGACCCATCCGAAGGACATCACCCTAATTTTTGAGAGCCATTCGAACGATTAAAGCCAATATGAGAAAAAGTGATGCACACCGAAATCAGTTTAATTTTTTTTCCAGTCAACCAATAAAATCATGGTTAAAGTCAGAATGTAGGCCTATTGACGGCCAATTCGCTGAAACTTATTTCAGCCAAATCGCCGGACATCATCTGATTTTAGAGAACCGTATTAACAATTATAGCCACAGTCCTACAGGCTGATGCTAAACTCGATTTTTGTCCTTGACTGGGAAAATAGTTACAGGCTGTATTACTTTTTTTGATTCGATCTTTAATCGTTAAAATGGCTATCTAAAATGGATGACGTCCAACAGCGCTAATAGGTATTGAAAAGGCCTATACGCTGACACATTTCTATTTCTTTTGTCGACACTTACGTCGACTTTTTGTTTGACTGGGGAAATAGTTATAGGGTGTAAATCGGTGTTAATCGTGATGTTAAAATCGATCAAATTAAAGATGTTTTCTTATTTTTTCAAACGGCAATTATCCATATTTTTTGGGATACTGTACGCTTACCTATACTTACAAATGCGTGCTTCATGTAAAATTAAACTTTTAAAAATTTCTTGTCGTGTTTAATGAACTTTATAACCATGAACAAAATGCAACCCCCCCCCCCCCCCCATAAGCAATTCCTGCGCTCGGGTCTGTATTAAATGTAAGTTTTTGATCTTAAATAACACCAAGATAACATACATATTTTACACTTTTCAATAGAATATTATTTATTTCATAATAAATCTGGATCGACAGTATTCGACGAGTAAAAGTCATTACGTTACATTTCAACATATTGAGTTCCATTTTGTTAGTACTACACCATTTAACTACATTGTCAGCGAACATTTGGATATTTGATCGGACAATAACATTGAACATATCATTAATAAATAACAAATACAGCTGGGGTCCTAAATGACTTCCTTGAGGAACTTGTTTTGAAACAGCACGAATTGAGTTCTATCTGATAAATAGAATTCTAACCAATGTAAAACCCAGATAGGTAGTCCTATGAAATTTAGTTTTCGCAGTAGAATGGAATGATTGACAAGTTGATATTAGCAAGTAGTACGTAAGAAATGGCTCGACATTTTTCGAAATTTCGCTTTATTTAAGACATTTGAAGGTTTTTGACACTTTTTGGCAAGACGTGCTCTAAGTTTTGTTTGCTCGCCTTTAAACACCCCACCGCCACCGATGATTTCCATTCGCAACCCTAGGAGTTGCGTGCACACTTTTGGGAAAGCTTTAATTGAGGTGTTATTTTGTCGCTAGGCTCACTTTTTTTGTGTTATTTGGCTAGTAAAGCTTTCATCCGCCACCATATCTTTTTCGACACCTTGGCGAATATCGGAAATCCTTACTGACCAATAAGCTCCAATAAGCTTTGTATCTTTTAAACTGTATATGCGGCATATATTGCTTCTTTAAGTTATTTTCATCTGCTGCACACTTTCCAAAAGGTTCGTCCACGATTTCAACTAAATTATACAGCCCATCATTTCCAACAAAGTGGTTTACAGTGTTGCGATGTTTGTCTTTGTAAGTCATTTGTTGCTTGGCAAATGGAGGTGCAGGAGTGGTGGTATAAAGTTAGAAAGAGATAGTAGAAGTTAAGATGAGTCCACAGAGGATTGGTATTAAAAAAGGACGGGTTTTTGTCCCTGAAGCTAGGCAACAACAACATAGATCAGGCCTTAGAAAAATTAATTTAAAACAGAAACAGACATCAGACAGACTTCTATACACCAAGAGGGCGTTGCGGATGTTAGTGCAGCTTGGCCTTTCCCTCCCAACCTGGGAATCAATCGGCCGTTATTATTATTATTATTGTGAAGTCAATTTTGGATGCACGAGACTAAATCCAACCACTTAGAGCAAAAATGAGCACAATTGGCGTATAGTACGTTACTGGACAACACCATTTTATTCCCAATTCAGTGATTAGCCGTCCCTTTAAATACCCTAACTAAGAAGTTATATCTATAAATACATAAATGCCGCTTTAAAAATTTGTAGCTTAAATGTGAAAATGTGAGAACGATCGACACACAATATTTCATCAGTGGTTTGGTCCAAGTTTACAGTATTTTATTAAAAAAACACGATCCAGTTCCTCTTCATATTTAAATAAGTTTCCACTTTTCCAACAAAGTTTTAGTTTTTCGAATAGGCTGACCTGTCTTAAAACCGTCAAAACTGACCACATGTCAATCGTTCAGAAACGTATTAAAAACATATCGTTTGAAACAAACAAACAAAAAACATCCTCAATTACCCATTAAAAAGAAAAGCAAGTCCTTGAATAAATATTTAGATATTTCTTCCTTGACATCATGTATAGAAATATACTTATGCCCACTTGAACTCCTAGTCCGTTACAAATGTTTCAACACGCGCCTCTCACCCTTTTGTCCAATTGCAGACACTATCATCCGCCAATACCGAAATATGTGAATTCCCTGCCTAAATATATACTCACATGCACATTAAAGATGATATCATAATTTAATTGATGTAGTTGACACGCGAGCACTAAGAAATAGTCTATATCGTCAATATGCCCACTAGAAGTCTATATATTATGTATACTTAGCTGTCAAAATGTGTAATCCTTGAATTCGCGTCTGCCGGTCGTCAGCCTCCTCGGACCAGACAAAAAATTGATGATGACTTAGCCACGTGTCCTTCTCTCAAGTATACGTCGAAAGGCGGCATCATTTTATTTCATTTGATTTGTCTAAGCAGACATTTAATAAGTTTCCAGTAAAAGGTATCAAAGTCCTTTTTTAAGTTGTGGTGATGATGTTGAAGAGAACAAAATCGATCGATATTTCGTAACTGCCAGTAGACTATGACTATAGGACCCATTACAGATATCTACTCGTATATGTGTTTACGATGTCCTTGTACAATGTACAGCACACGCGCTCTCCATGAACAAATTTTTTCACTTCACTATAACAGAGCAACGGCAGGAGCAGCAGGAGCCGAACATAGCAGCATCACATCGAATGCAAAAGGGTGGCGATGGCGAACGGAAACGAAATGAACAGCGAATATTGTAGGTGTAGGCAGCCAACACAGCAACAACCAAATCAACCTAGCAACCACCCTCCCGAAAGTAATCGACAAAAAGGATAATGAGAATTTCCACAGAGAAATATCAAATATTTGACTGGTGAAAGTCCTATTTCTTTATGTCAGGACGAACGAGAACGACGCACTGGCAACGAAACTGATAATACGGGGTCGGTGTCAGAGGAGGAAGATAGTCAAGTATTTTACTTTGCGTGTTATACTTTGTACTCCCACTTTGCCGACCGAACAACTGGCTAGCATTTGTTAGACGCGTCATGAATCAGTGCAAATTTCTTGGTTTTAACCGAATTCGGTGCGTGGTGCCGAACACGTTTTTCGGATTTTTTATCTGTTCCCCTCAGCTTCTGGCAAGCGGCAGCAGCAAAAGCAAAGCAACCGGTATTGTCAGGGGATGAAAAGTTTAATTGACGAACGTTGTCGATTCGTATCATAGGCGTTTAAATCTGTATTTAGTGCACTTTTAAAGGTGAAATTCGTTATGCAATGCACAACGATGGCAAATTGCGGAATGAGGTAATTTCCACAAATAGGTCTCAAGGATTTCTCCCACCAAATATCGGTCTTCGTTCACTCTCGCATACTCTCACTCCCCTTATTTCATTTTTTCATAGTCATAGCAAAATAAAATAAATATAGAAATAGGAAGGAAGTTAAAAAAAGAAATGTCGTCGCTGTGCACATAGCAACAATTCGACGCGTCGATGAGCAACATCAAAGCAACAAGGATACACTATGGAAAAATGTTTATCCGTGTAATTTTAATTTGGCAATATTTCCAGTGCTTGTCTTTCTATGTCCTTGAATAATTGCGTGTTGTGGAGAATGTCTTAATTATGTGATCTGAATTATATTGCCTGATATGCTTTGTTTTGGAAAGCGATTGGGGTGCGTGTGTGTAGACGAATGCGAATAAAATTTGTATGTTTGTTTTCAGTGGGAAAAATTTGTTGTCATTGCTTTACTGCCAAAAATAATTTAAGGTGCAATGTTGGAGGAAGAAACAGGTTAAGCAACAAACGGAATTGAAAAATTGAAGAGATTGGCACCACTGAAGCGACAAAAGTTTTTGTGAACCTTAATGTGCGGAAGATGAATTGTCTCTTCCTTACAACCTTGACTATCCGCTTAAATGCAATTGACAACCTTTTTATGGTATTCTTAAGAATTCTGCATCCTTCTTCAATAAGGATTTAGTGCTTCAGAGTAGCTGATTAAGATTTAAGGTGATCCTAAAATAGCAGAATAAAGAGCGAGTAACGACGTCTTTTTTCTCCATGATCCGGCCAGAAATTATTAGACAACATTGGGAGTTATGTAGTTCCAATTTTAAGAATCGTAGTTGGTTGGGGTTCTCATATAATTGTTGCCTATGCACCATACCGTAGAATCAGATCCTTGAAAATACCAAAAGGGTGATATCGTTTAACATTGATCTTGAATGCCTATAAGCATCATAATGAGAAAAGGGGAAATCGAGGAGTTAAAGCATTATACGGTTGAGGAAATGATCTCTTTACCTCCGAATTTCGGTCCTTGGATAAACTTTTGCTTTTTCACGCGGAATACCTCATTTATAAATGCTGTTTCCCTTGCAGACCTATACAACGAATATCACGGTTGCGACTGAGTCTGAAAATGAATTTGAAGAAACTTAGGGTAGTGACGATAGCGAAACAATTACTTGGATTAAAAGTTTCGGAAAGGATATTGTTACTAAACAATAGGAAGAGAGTTGGAAAAAACCGGTAACTAGGCTAAGCAAAACATTGTCTATTGTAACTGTAACAGATGTTTCAGAGAGAAATTGTTGTTAAACATAAGGAAAAGATTCGGATACAAAACAGAACATTGAGGAACACTAGTTTTTACTTTTTGATAATTAGATATATGAAACCGTCCAATAGTGTTCGAATTGAACGGTTTGAAAACAATTTTCTATTTCAACGAAGAAATTACTCGTCGATACCAAATACACGCATATTCGATAAAGGAGCAACTCAGACCTTAATTTCAAAATTATGTAATATTCCTTCCACTTTTCCGTGAAATATGACATCAAATCACAAGTTGACTTGTAGCTAAGATAGTCATTATTAATTAACAAGTTTTGGGATTTCAAGCTATTTCTTAAGGTGATTCAAGATATTTTTTAAACTGATTGTGATAATACAAGATCTTTGAATATTAGTTTTGCAGGTATTTCTGGCTTGCATAGTTCTTAAGGTATTCTTCAGGTGGATCGTTTTTGTGTCGTTGGAAGCTTAACTCTCTGAAACCTGAAAACAGCTGGCGTTATAATACCAATTCTCTTTGGGTTTCATATTTTATTGTTGTATTCGGAAAAGAAATTTCATACCATTTAAAATAATGTGTGTCACAAGAAAAAACATAAATAAGAGCCAGTTGTACAATCGTGGTTGAGTCTGGTTCAGCGTTGTTTAACTCACCGATTTTCAACGGATTACATAAGGAAATAGGTGACTTGAAAACTTGAACCACGATTGAACACTGGTCCTGCAAACGTTTCAGTAGTTTTCTTACATTGAATTTTCTGGGCTTGAAAAATATTGGTATTACAACTCAGTGGTATGAGGGTATGATGTGCATAATGGAATTGATACATTTTTAGGATATTTATGAGGATAAAGGTAAGACGCAAGGGAAAAGTCTATGCGTTGGCTTGTCTTCTAACGGGGACCATAATTTTGAAGCCACTTTTAATTGCGTGTAAACTGAAACCGACCACAATAAATATTTCAGTGTAAAAATTATGAGAGACCATTTTTGTGATTGAGTCAGACAGCTTATTAAATTCGTTAAGCCGCATATCGACTATGTGCGACGAACCCTCGAACATTGGCTCACGAGGCAGCCGCGAATAATTGATAGCTGGTTACCGCGTGCAGTAGTAAGAACATTGCCGCGCACAAACATGCCTCACCGCGAACCAATCTCGATGGATTTTTGTGCGCGGCAAGCGTTTGGCTCAGGAGCTCTACAAGTTGAACTGGTAAGAGACATCATTTTTATAATATAAACGGCGCGCTACGATGCATTGGTAGAGAAGGAAAAATTGGTTTTCACTCAATGCTAGGACAGCTTCATTTCAAATTAAAGTTGTTTTAAATTTTCGTGATCACCATTCTCACCGATCCTGAATTTAAAAATAAAATAACGAACTTCTTAACATCTATGTAGATGCAACTAACGGCTCTAAACTGATAGCCTAATTGTAGAAATCGGAACCTAGAAACCTATTCGCATCTTAAAAACGCATTTACTTTTTTTTATAATTTCAGATTTTAAAATGATTTAACTTTTACCTACCACTATCAATTTAATAGCTATCACACCCTTAAATTATAATCTACGACTCTAACCCATATTATTACCATTATAAGCTAAGGACCCATTACACCTCTCAATGTAAACCAACACAAAAAATAAATAGGTTATTCAAAATTCAAGGCAAATTCACTTTCTTTATCACGGCCATAGCAGATGTATCATATTTCTATTTTGACAGTAAATTTTTTTGTCACCAAATTTTAGGAAGAGGAAATCCTCCCCCTTATATTATGACATGACATCATTAGGGTGTTTTTCAAAACGTTGCAATAAATAATATTTAAGGTTGTTTTAATATGAAATTACATTATACTTTTTGTTAAGTTAAATAACTAAGATAAGAACTAAGATAATTTATTTTATTTGGTTTTCGAATTTTTATATAAGTTTTTTTTAAAAAAGGTTTTTAGATAAAATATACAATATTATTTTTTTGAGTAAATGAAATTATCACGATTCCTTATCATCAAAGAACTGGACATAAGAAATGGAGAAATAAAACTTCACACATTGTCATAGTTTGATATCTGAAGAACAAGATTTAAAAACTGTAAACGAGTAATCTTGCAGGTTAAAAACTTTGTTCTTCGAACTACAAACTGGATTGGCAACGTATAATGACCACATTAAACTCCAAAATTATCCGCATTGTCCAACGCAATATAATCAACCACTTGGAATTTAACTCTGTCACTAAATCAAATCATACACAACCAGATTCCGCTGTACATGATGTACTTGTAGTGGAGAAACTAAGCTTTACATGCTTTGTTTAAATGACCTTCAGATTTGTTCTCAGAGCGATGTTGCGTTCCACTAAATTAGTTTTGTGAGCTTAAATGGTTATTCTCTTTCTGAGATTTTGGCATGTATCTATAAAAATCAGCAATTTGCTAAAACGCATTGATGTTTTTATCGTTAGCATTATGCTAGTGGGAAAAAAAATTTCAAATTCCTCAAATTACGCTGATAATATGCTAGATTAACTTTAGCTTTATGCTTTGTTTACTAATAATTTGCCATGAATTTGTCAAAACACATATAAGTAATAAAGTAAATATCCTTAAAACACTACATAAAACGAAGGTTTTTTCCTTTAACAGTTTCCTAAGAATAAATCACCTATATGAAAAGCGAAACAGTCTCTTTTCCTGGTGGTTTATTAATCAAATTATGTGACAACTGTTTAAATTTCATATTTCAAAATCAAGCACCCCGTTAAAGCACCCCGTTTGAAAACGGATACACTTAGTTTTTAGTTTCCTCCCATGTGCACAAACGACACGTTTTCCGAAATAACAAAATTGTGCATTGTCATTTAATTTTTCAGTTTACATTCGAGTCTCTAGTTCATCTGAAAAAATTTTTTCCATTTTTAGTTAGCTTTTCTTGAATGACTTGTTTTGGCCTTACACACTCCAAACCGGAAGGCTGAAATCCTTCGAATTTTTACTATGAAATGATTCCTATTTTCAAGGAGACTAATAAAAGAGGATTCGGATATTACAAACGTGTTTACCCCAGCAGCACATGTTTCATGAATGAGAAATATGGGCACATTGTCACATGCTAAATGGGCTTTTCTTTGGAAAACCCGGAAATAAAATAAAAATGACGAACGTTGACAGATAAACGGATTTTTGTCGAAATCATTCAATCATTTTTCTTATTTATATAAAGAAGGGCTAAACAACAATTTTGAATTATTATAATGAGTGTGATTTCGTAACTCATTTCAATAAATGAAGGCACGTGTCCTTAATAACAATGGCAACATTAAGTTGTAAATTTCGCAAATCAAAAATAAAAAGAGCAATTTCTTTGATTCTTTCAATTTGAAAGAAAAGTTTTGACCAGAACATTTTTTTAGGATTTTTTCTATTTGCAAACAATATTTTAGTTGAGAAAGGACCTAAAGGACCTTACCTCTATTGCCTCAGCCCAGAGGCCACAACATAACACGTTACACGAACACGACAAGGAGAAATAGCCGGAGAGTATAAATTTTCCTTTCAACGTGTTTTGTAAATATTCTAAGGTGCGCTCCCATATAGGTACATATCTATAATACCTTGCGGTTCAGTGAATTATTTTCTTTTTATTTTCTTCTGTTCCATTGATACCACTGCGAGAGTCCCTGTTTCTTTTAAAAGTGATCTTCTTCAGTTTTTTATTCACATCATCCTCATCGTCATTATCCGTATCATAATCATCATCTGAGCTGTCAGCAATGTGGCAGCAGTAGGAAAGAAACCAATATGTTGGCGGCAGATTTACTTTATTGGTATTAGCGTCGTCGCTCGTCTAGCTGTCTTATATTTATATCCATTGCCATTCCATATACCTTATACATACTTGAAATTTCTTTTTTGTCTCTTTTTTTAAATATTCTTCCAGTCTGTTTTGAACATTGCCTCCCGATTGTCAGAGATAATCTTTGCCGCTTTCTGTCGCTATACACCTTTGTCCACAGAGATATTATTGTTTTCTGTTCCCATATATCATCATGTAGAAAATTAAGATTTGGTTACTTTATTGTTTTCATTTCGTTTTTAAAATTGAAACATTTTTTTCCCACTTAGGCAATCAATGGATCAAGATTGTTGTGTAACAATACATAAAACATTGTTCAATATCAAAGAATTTCATCCTTACAAAGTCGTAATCCTTTACAGATTTTTATAAATAAATCCTCCGCTCTGCTGAAAATCCAACCAATTTTTTGTTCAAGACGAACTAGACAGTGTAAGTTGGATTGTGACCAGAAATATTATAATGGGAAAAGAGCTTCTTCGCCTCGAGTAGTTAATTTTTTTAATTAGAGCTATTACAACGCAAAATTACATCATTGCAGAGATCGAACCAATAATTTATTACCAACCCCTTTTTCTCCAGGTTCAGAAGGTATTTCAACAGTTAGTCCATCTATCATAGAACCAATCATCCTGTATGGGGCATGCACCTTTCCAAGAACCAATGATGATTCACTTCGAGTGATATTATTTGTTCCTGTGTGTATCGAAGGCGTATGAAAAAGAAGATTCGACGTTGTGCTTTACGGACTATACAGCATCGTAAACCTGGTCCAAAAGCTGAAAACGCATTGCCTTAGAGAACTAGGATATGTGGATCGTAGGTACACCAACGCACCAGCCTAACAAGTCTTCGAATCAAAACCTGATAGCAGCAGTGGAAGACGTCGCAAACTGTAGTGGAAAATCACCTTGTTATGGTTGAGGCCGCATCGGTCCATCCGAAGTTATAAGTGCCACTGTGGTCACATTCCTCAATTGTGAATACAATACGGTTAATCGCTCATTATGAGTAGTTTATAATACATTAAGGTTCCTCGCAACCGGTATACATAAAGTGCCATAAAGTTCAATAACTAGTTAACATTTATATAAACAAACAGTATGATAACTAACAACATTGGCGGGCCTTACCAAAAATAGCAGTAAGTACTTCCCACTTATCCGTTATACAAAAGCTTGTCCTCTTTATGTTTACCTAAAAATCTACAGTCTATTGACTGTAGTAGTTGAAGAGGTGTGCTTATATTCTGGAAAATCCACTGCGTAAGCTTTACCAACTATTTTATTCGACTGGTCTCTGTCGAACGGTTGTTGCCTGTATGTCCCTTGTCTTCAAAGTAATGGAAACAGCTTACGAAATATCTCGAAGATTGAAAGCTTGTTGATGACTGGGATTACGCCATTCGTAACAGTAGGTTCAATTCTTACGCAAAATTAGAACCAATCCATATATGGTTGTGAAGAAAGTTAGATTATTGCGCTATTGTATGTGTCAGAAGCATTATAGAGTTTGACATCAAGCTCTTATAAAGAATATTCAAGCTTTCAGTACTGATAAAGGATTAGAAACTAAATTTCGAAAATTTGGATACCAAAAGAAGATATTGGATGGTTCCGTAGCTTGAAAATAAATGCTGGTAGGTATCCCCTGTCTCTGACTCTCTTTCTTATCTTTATTGTTGATTCCAACCATCACAATTTTACGACACGCAAATTGCATGCCACTAATCCGTGAATCAAAAATTCTGTCACCCAGCATGCGTTGATGTTCAAACTAATGGTTTGCATCATATCTTCAACGACACGTTGCTGCATCTTATAAATAACGCAAGAGGATGTACATTAAGAGATGGATAGCTTTTAAAGCCTAAACGACTCTAGCCTTTAATATAATGTCCTTAAGTACATGTCCCGCATAAAAAATATTAGGAAGCTGAACTCAGTTCCGTTTGACGTTAAATGCGGTCGCTTTGCTTGGTCACGCACTAGTTGACTCCTGCGCTGCCTTTGTCATCGTCCAGAAAATACACACACAAAAATATCCCAGCGGGAATACATCCCATCAGCCTGTCTTTTAAATGACAATGATGATGCTGGTTATTGGCTTTGGTCTGTTCACCCCTCTTAAGAAAACACTCAGCAGTTTCCGTGCAAAAATGTTTCGACCCAAATTCTTTCTACCAAAAAAAAAAAAAAAAAATTGAAGCCAGAAGGGACAAACCTGTGTGGGTATACCTACCGATTGGTATCAGCAACGCATTCCATGAGACAATCAAGCGAAACTATTTATGAACCAAAATCTAAGGGAGAAATGGTTTTTTGGGTTCTTTATTGCAGGTAAATGATGTATGAATGAACGAAAAAAAAGTTGCATCGAATCAAAAAGAAAAAAAAACACAATAATAAATATTGATTGTGTTGACAGTGTCGTAAATGAGCCACCTATTGAAACTTCACTAAGGATTGTGTAAATAAAACATTAGACACACGCCGAAGGGTGTATGCCGATTTGTTAGCTGACATTTGATAGTTAAACGACAAGGTCGGCGGTATCTTTTTACAATCAAAAGAAACTGTTGACAGACAGCCTGGCGATGACAAAAATTTCCCTGAAAAAAAATTTCCCTGAAAAGTATCGTAAAAAAATGTCTGTATTTCCATAAGGATTGATTGCCTTTCACAGAAATGCAGCACGACGTAAAATACGTGTTGCTGTATTTTACAAACTATGGCATTTTCGATGTAAGTGTTAGGTACTTCTAACTCGGTGAAGCTTTTTCACTATTATTGTCATGCAAAGCATCTTCATCTCAGTTGCCCTTAATTAGTATTTTTGTACATTGTCAAACATTGTGAACCGTATGTACTTAAGTACATACGTCAATTCAAACATCAAGTGTTTGTTGCAAGAATTAAGGGTCTTAACTTAGGATGGCTCCATCGTTGGCATAGAATAACTGTATCTTAGAATAACTGATTTACTTTCGAACCCCTCACCTTATCAACTACATTATTATTATTCTAGCAATTTATAAAGTGAAGAAGAACTGTAATAAAGTGGTGTACACCAACTTCTATTCAGAAATTTTCTGTGATTCCTGCAACTGCAATGCATCTAACATTTGATTTGACTTAGTCGTACATATCCTGGATCATCTGCTCGAAGATTTCAGAAATAAAGTGCTTCGGTGGTTTATATGCCATATCAGATATCATGGTATTCGATCGAATCCCTTTTTTTAGTCTGATTCTCACAAGCTGGATAGCATATGTGGTTGATTTATCCGAAACATCTAATGCAGTCATCCAATATCCATTCAACAATCTGCAAAGATGTGTGACATCAGATTGATTGAACAATCGTAGTAAATTGGAAGAAACTAACTTTTCCGCAATTGAATAAATCCAGTGTTTATAGCTCAGAATTATAGAGTATTCCGTCAATCATAATCGCTTTTTCCCTCTATGGAGTTTTTCACCGCACTGACTTCTCAGATTGTGATGTCGGGCTCTTTTTTTTTTCGTAGTTTCATGTTGGAAACTGTTCATTTAAAATTCCTTGGAAATACTAATGTCGCAGCCTTTGAAAAAACTTCGTCTTCAATTTAGCCTTCGAATTCCACCCAACAAATTTTTTTAGAGAACCTTGAATGATTTGAACAATTTTCAGAAAAAAAGTTAGCAGAAGCGCATAATTTTAATTTTAATTAGTTTTTTTAATTTCTTTCTTTGTAAATTAAATATTTAGAAAATGGCTCGCCTAAAAATTATTCGTAATTAAAATTTGTAACAAAACTTTTTTATACAAATTATTAAGTACAGATCGATTTACATAAGAACCGCTCTAACGATTTTAATATTTTTCTGCTTAACTTGTAGGTATTTATTGAAGAAATTTTACTGGGGTTTTGGCTTCAAATAATTCACTTTCACTTTTCACTTTCAATAAAAAATCATAGAACAAAAATGTGTTAAATTTAATTTAATAATATTTTTTTTTTTATTTTTGTACCAACTTGTCATAAGGGCAAGTTCGCGTAATGTTTTCGCATGTTTTCGACAGTTACATGTGCTAGTAATGTTTGATTGCCTGAACTTGATAAAGTGAAAGTCCCGCCAATATCCGTCATGTTCATTTATGTGTATAGATTTTGGTCTCAAAAACTGTTTCAAAGTCGACATAATATGGCTCTTAAGATGTATATCTTAAGATGTTGGTGACCTTTTTTGTTACTATATGTAAGCTATTGTTGAATTCCATTCAACAATAGCTTACATATTTTAAGATGTATAACAATTAACAAATCTCATTGCATGATAATTAAATCTTAAGATTAACTCTGCAAGAATGATTGATTGATTGATGAATGATTTAAATCAGGCGTAAAACCAACATATTGATTTTTTTTCAATGAAACCAATTTTTCGTCAATATCTCTAATGTTCCAAATCAAAACGTTTTAGTGGGCACTTATTCCTTAAACAAATGTTCCAAATGCATGCTCAAATAATTTAGTTTATCATTTTATAGCTTGCGGGTAATTAAACCACTCCAATTGAATGCATAAGTATAACAGATCAACATTTTTTTTTGATTTGGAGAACACTGTATTCATTGAAAAGATGAACCAAGGGAACAATGGCCTGGTTTTTTCCGAATAATTCAAATCAAAGGTTATGGTTATCAACATTCATAGATATCTTTGAAACGTTATCCTAAGGATCATAATTTTATATTACACGCAAAGTCATAATAGAAGTGACGCACGTACCTCTGCCTCTGTCTACCTATTTCTTTTTTGGGTTCAATGAATCCTTTCATCAGAAAATATTTACTTTTGGTTAAATCAAAAAATCAATTAACGGTTATATGTACCTATATCTATCTGATTGTTAAAAAAGGAACACAAATCAAGGTTTACAAAAACTACGAACCAAATTACAACTGTGTGGTATGTGATAGTCTTCATCTTTTCTACTTTTAGGGGTAGAGATTATAAGAACAACAACAGAGGAGGGCTCTTCAAGAGGGCGCGTTATACACAAAAAAACAGACAATACATCACACAACAAAGAGATTTGGGTCATATGGCTGTTGAAAATGTGCAAGGAGATCATGCCAATCGGGAGAAGCAAAACGAACATAGTTTCTAATAAAGGACAAATTATATTATTGCTAAGGCTTATATTGAGATGATACTGTAATGCATTGTGAGCGTGTAGAGTTCATTCAGGTTTTTGTTTTCTATAAATTGTTATATCTGCGGTTGAATGTTAGAAAGGATCAACAAATATCCATGATGGTTTATGGAAAAAAAAAATATTAAAAAGGTTTCAAAAATCAAAAAAAAAAACTTATGTTTTGTGGGGGATTATTACTTCGGGAATAAAGACGAGATTTGGAAACATTGTTGTTTTTAAGAAAACCACCAATGATAGTAATTTGATCGACAGAAGACATCCAGAATCTATGTGTTTATATTTGATATAATATATTTTAATTCCAGAAACTGGAATGAGTTTTGGAGATTTTTATGAATTTAATGTTGTTCATGTTCTACAAGAATATCATACTCAATTGTAGCTCACTTGTAGTCTTCCTAGACATCTTTCCAATCTGTTGTTTTCCGAACGCTTCTGCGAAATTGCTATTTTGTTGATAAAATACTTTTTCGTACTTTGTTATTCAATTAACCACTACAAGGTTCTCCTTGTACTTCTGTCGAACAAAAAGAAGTATAAACTCAATGTGCGTCGATTTTCAATCCAATAATGCATAGAAATTTGATATTATCTCTAAAGAAAAATAAATTAATTGTTATCTTTATTTACCTATACGAAATAATTTATTCATTAACCGCCTATTAAGCTCTTTAAGTGGGTCATGGAAATTCTAAGAGAGCCCCATTCAAAATCATATAAAAAAAATGATGTGTTGAATTACCTAACGGCCTAACACGTTGAATAATTAACATTCATACAACTAATAATCGCTGACGGATGTTTTTTAGCTCAATATGGTATCAAATATTTTGAGGAAAAGTTTCAGCCGGCGCACCGCATATAGCGCGCGCGTAATATAACTTACTTTTTGAATTATTTTTTACTACTACAGTCTCCCACAGACTCTTGGTTCCTTTATTAGACATTCGAGATCTATTGAAAAATATGCCAAAAGATCGTCTTAAAATCATCGACCAAAATGCAACGCTACCTCCCAGTCTATTATCTGTCGTAACATACATTCCAAAATCTTGTTTTCGTCAGAATTCTTTCTATTGACTTAGATCTTAATAGAAATTTAATAAAAAAGATTTAAGTCCCGATGCATTCGTGGAAAGAAATATAAATAAAATCCTAGAAACGAAAGAGCTGAAATGCAAACTTTTCAACCTACCCTCAAAAACAAAAGTCTGTTCATTAAAACTTCATAAAGTCAAATAATTTCAATGTAATTCAATCAATGTTTGTCAATTTAAACTTTGTCCAAATATTATTGAAGGTCAATTCTGAAATTTTCATCCAAAAAACTTTAAATAGAATGTCTTAAATATTATCTTTATATTTTCAATCTTATTATCTATCTCAAGTAAGCATATACTTTTCTCAGCCCCATTAAACAATTGTATTTGGTGTTAGTCCAATGCACTTACACCTTTGGATATTACCATTTATCAGTCGTAACAGATATGTTCAATACGTTTTTCCGTCGGAGTTTTTCCTTTTCATAAAAAGCTCGATAGATGTTTATTAAAAACAATTTAATAATGTAACAAAATTCCGTTCATAAAGTCAAACAATTTCCATGAAGTTCATAAAGTCAAACTTTTTATAAAGTTAAATTTTAATTTTTTAAAATTTTTTTTTATGAATGAGTTGATAGACAAACTTTTTATCGAATAAATCGTTCAAAGCCGCTTAATAGAAAAATATTGTCTTTGGGTTAAAAATTACTATAGAAATTGTGTGTATTTACAGTGCCATTCTTACGTTATTTCATTTAATCAGATTTTAACCAAAACAAGTACAATATTGCAACGTTAATTATTTTATTTTTCGCCTATGAAGCACAAAAATGCAGACATATTTTTTATCATAATAGGTATCCATTATTCTTTTTTCTGTTATTAACTCAGCATCATATCTCCACGCCAATTACGCAATAATATTATAACACGATTCAAACCACACGGGACAACAACACCAGTCATCTCTATAAAATTTATCTGTCAACACTTAATCTGATTGCCTTTAACGTGATGCTTTTCAATCATTGTTGTGAAAATTCAAATGCCGAATGGTACACCTGTTTAGCTCGATAAAATTTACAATGAATAGTTGTACAATTTAGTTGGCTATACAAAACTACTCCAGAGAAATACCCTGTTCACAAAAGGCCATACAAAAGGGGAAATTCCTATCTCTGTCGCACTCTGGCGTATATGTATTTCAAAAGTGCGCCAAAATACAAACAAACTGGAAAAAATTCTATACTATAGTTACCAAAAAAAAAGTCTCATAAAGATGAGCAAAAAAGGAGGAAAATAAAGATAGATTTCCACTCAAGAGAAAAGAAGACGACAACCCAACACACCACACCGCATCTTCCTAGCGCGCTGACACACGAGAAAGGGGCGCCACCCCGCCCTTAAACATCGGAACGGTGTTGTGCCCTCTGTGATGTACATCAAACCACACACATCCCTGTGTCGTTTCGTCGTCGTCGGTTCGGTTTTTGGTCGTGTGCATCGAAGGGTGGAACACACTAACTACACACTGCTTCGTCAAACACGTATACATTCGTATTTGAACGACATTCACCGAATGTGTTCATATTTGAACATATACACACGCAAGGGGGTTAGACCATAAAAATATAATGCTTAATGGTTGGTTGAGTTTCTGCAATATTCATTTAGTTTTGAAATTTTATAGGCATCGTCCGTTTTCTCTCTGTGCACACAGAACGCGTTTTTCTTCCATTTTACAAAAAAGTGCTGATAAATAGTATTAGATATAGTACTTTTGTACTCTTTTTGTCGTGTTGCCCGTGATTTGTATCTGTGTGCAGAAGTTCGTCGGATGGATGAAAATTATTCACGCGACGTCAAGTATCTAATCTGAAGAGAGGCCTCAATGCTTCGCTGACAGCGAGTTCAATCAACTGCGAACGATAGAAAAAATAAAAAAAACAAGATAAACACCTATCTTTGAAGTTCTATCTAATAACTAAAAGAATTTGTTGTTTTTGTTTATATAAAAACTAAACGGAATTGGTTAACCATTTTGCTTCCATATAATAATATTCTTAAGTGTTATTATTTTGTTAACTATTTTGAATTTTAATTTATTCTCTGCCATACCTTAATACCTACACCAACTACCTACACCACCGAGTGAATAATAAATAATAATAATTCATGTACTCTAATATAAAATGAAAATAAATGAAAATCTGTGTGTGTTAATTTATGCATTTTCTGTGTTTCAACAACAAAAAAATCATACAAATAAAATAAATACAAATGTGCTTTTAAATTAAACAAAAAACCAATAAACTAAATCTATTAATATATTTAAAAAAAACCTGCCGTACAAAATAAATAACTACTATCTCAATATGATGCTAACTACAGAGCACATAATGCATGGTCATGCGACATCGGTTAGTCAAAGTGCACTTTTTGGTTGTTCAACAGCTGGCCATAGTGGTATTAACCAGCTGGGGGGTGTCTATGTTAATGGGCGCCCCCTACCCGACTCAACACGGCAGAAAATTGTCGAATTAGCCCACTCAGGAGCGAGACCATGTGATATATCACGCATATTACAAGTATCAAATGGATGTGTTAGCAAAATTTTAGGCAGGTAAGTTGATTTTTTTAATTTTATTTTAATTTTAAAATTACAATAATTTATTTAAATAACTTCTCATGAAATAATGTATTTATTGAACTGCGGAATATGTTGGGTTCCTGATTTCAAATTAGAAAATGGTTGTATTGAATTCTTTTAGATCGGGAGTGAACTGTTAGTAGAAATATTTAGGATATTTATTAAGAAATGTTGACATTTTGAAAGGAGTAACATTGCTTAGCAAAATAAATAAATACGCGTCTATAATATTTTGGAACAATACTTGTAGTTAAAAAGGTAAAAACAAATAAGCGACGGCCGACGGGACAACTCTTATACAAACGTGTAAGAGTTATCCCGTCAATAATGTAGATTTTATTTTGTGGATAAATTATTTTAATTTGTTTTAATATTTCGTTCCCATTAAATTGATATTGAATTGGTTTTTACTATTGGACAATTTGATGAGAACATTTTTCTTTTGTAAGTTAGATACTAGTTATATTAAAACAATCAAATGTGTACATGAATAAAACTCCCGATTATTGTTTGCATAAGTTGACCAAGACATTTATACAAAGGTAGTAGAATAGGTAGTTTAGAAATAATTGAAGTAAAGCTCGTTCTTGTATATTTATGATGTTCTGGAACTAATCAGCATCGAAGAATTTTTATAATGTTAAAAACGAGATGATGACGACTGCGAATTTTTTAATACAGAAACCATTTATTTGCTGGATAACAACATTTAAATTGCTCGTTAAATAAGCGGTGTCTTGGATTTCTCTATAGACCCTATACTTATGAAGAGAAGCAACCTCAAATCATTATGTTGTTACTTTCCGTATTACATTTTCTGTTCAACATAACTAATTCAGTTTTAGATTTCGAGCTCCGTCGGCAAAAGTTTCCGGAAACTTTGTGCAACATTCCACTTTTCTAGATCTATCAGGTTGGGTTACCATTACGTCGGTGAATCTTCACTGTAATCTAAAAATGTATGCGAAGCCGAATGTTTATTTGATTATTCTACTATAATTCCTATGATTTGAATTCTGAATAAATGCTTCACAAATGTCATTGTCATCTTATCAAGTCGCCAAAAAATCCACTATGCCAATCTCGGCGTCAACCTCTTATTCAAAGTAAAGGTTATAGTTCGAATAAGACTCTTTTAACCTCTCAAACCACAGGTTCTTTTTTCTAATAGTATAAAGAGCTTTAGTTTTTGGCAGTCTGTTATCTGGCATATTAAGAACTTTTACAATATAGTCGATATGTAACTTTAGAGTTTTAATGAACAGCGGTGACAATCCGGGTTCAATGTTTATCATGTAATTTGTTTAATTTTCCTGGGTAGTTGGAAACATCTTTTGACATAAAATCTTAACAACTTTTGTACCGTTTCGTATTCCTCATAACCCCATATTCTACCACCGATATAAAAACTTTGTATTTTATAATGTGCGAAATAAAATTGATTTCAAAGCATCTTTTCCAGTTTGCACTTATTGCGCTTTTTGCTTTAATAAGTTTTTGATTTAAATGAGTTTCCATGTTAAGATTACTTGTTATAATAACACCAAGATATTTATAGGCTCTCACAATTTCAACCGGCACGTTTAAATGCCACTTTTCGTTTCTGGATGTTCTGCCAGGTCCTTTTTTAAAAATCATCACTTAAGATTTGCTTAAATTCACCGTTAAGTTTCACAACTTACAGTACAAATCTAGACGATTAATCATAATTTTCAGTGTTTCAGGCGAATATGAAAAAAAGAGAGCAAAAAGATAAGGGCTCAATGGACAACCTTTCTAATACTATAATATGGCAAAGACGTCAAAGAAACAATTAATAATAACATGCAAGACTGAGTCGCACGAACTTGCTCTTGTAGCAAACTATGAGACTAAAAAAAATCAAATTGACTTAATACTGATTAAAGTTTTAAAAAACATCAATAAATGGCCAAAACGTGAGATCGAGTTGTATGTCAGGGTGCCATGATATTTGGCCAAGCGTCATATGGCCATATTTACATATTTATTGCCCTATTATTTTGACTGGCTTTATTTAAACGTACAAAGTGTTCTCTGTGTTTAAAATCAATTTATTTAGTATATAAATTTTAACCTAATTTGGAATCTTAAGATGACCCAAAAATAAATAAATTATTTAATATAAATGTAACAATAATTATTGTAAGTAGTATCTGTAGTGTGAATAATTTGTAAATATTTGTTAACACATCTATCAATGCTAATATAGAAACCATTGTTCACCTCATGATGTCCATATACATACATGGACGAAACGTCGTGCCAAACAAAATATTTGTTTCATTTGACCTAACGCCCATTCAACAATAGCTTACTAATTTGGAATCTATAACTTTTCGAAGTCATATTGGAATACATAAGACAAGTTTTTGAAGAATTTCGTTCAGGTTTATTCTAAAAATGTTTTCTTCCTGAAAAATAGTCTTCGTCTAAACTGAGATTCAAAGATCTTTTATTTCGGGGCTTTTAAGTGGTCAACTATTATTTAATTATTATTTCCAACCCAATATATTTAAACATTTGTTAATCATTTTGTTTTAGTGGTATGGGGAATTATCAGGTTAAAAATTAACTAAGTTCCAACAGACCTATCTTGGGATGCATGTATAGCGTGGTCATTTAACAGCCTTAAAATCTGAATCATTTATCGTTTTAATTTTAAGGCAATTATTAATTATTTATTTCGTGTATTTGAAGGCTTGCGGATATATTCCCTCAAACGCAACATGAAATAACCCCTTGGTTCTTATCTATCATCCAAGGGTTTACTATACGATTTGGGGTGGGTGCAAGTTTGGGTATATGCAAAGTTTTTGATTCAAAAACTTCCAAGTGAAAGTTACATCCCGGAAGTGGTACATTTTCTTTATGAGTTACGAAAAAAATTAACTCACCATTATTATCTATATTACCAAAAACAATTCTTTTCTAACCTGTATTTAAAAAGGCAATGTATCTGCAGACACATTATTATTATTATAAAAAGATGAAAATGACCGAGTATTTTGTTCAGATGAAATATCGACACACGGAATTCTACAACCATCGCCTGTCGATTGAAAAGAAATGTCAAAAAATACTATTATTGGATGAAATTGATAAATCAATTCAAATTTAGTTGATTCAATCCAATCCAAAGGATGCCAGATGCATACTACATGTAGGAGTAGGTCAATCACCTTTATGGGAATCCTCCTAGTTATTTTAGTAACTTGCAGTCTTTTAAATACACACATAAATAAAAAGCCAATAATTTAGCAACAGAAGAGGAAGAATATCCACATGCCCCCGAAACCAAAGGAAACACCTACATTAAAAACACATACTTTTCCTCAAACAAAGTTTAATGACATAACATTCTTCTAAGGAATCGTACTGTATTAAGCCTAGTATGCAGCTAAAAAAAAAAAACGAAAAATCTCATACAAAAATGACACAGTGAAATCATAAACGAAATTTTTCGTCCTTCTTTTCGTTTTGTGGTACGCAGCTCCACGGTGAAACGGTTGATAACCGGTTCAAGTCTCCACTACTCTCTACACTCTTTTCAAGTCTCCACTACTCTCTACACTCTTTGACGACGGAAAATTTAGTTCTACTTCAGCTACATATATGTACTAGGCTTTAAGAGGAGGAAGAGTTAACGTAAATAGAATCAACTTTGTGAACTGCATTGGCACACTGACAGAATTCATACGAAGTCAGTTCAGTACACCTTTACTATTATGCACTATTTTTTTTAAGAAATACCTACATGCTTATTAAATTTTTGACAACAACAAATATATCAAAGTGCATGTTGGATACGTTGAAGAAAACACTTTGTAAAATTATTAGTTATAAGCATATCTACTCTTGAATAAATCTCGGGCAATCTGTTTATATAAAAATTAGATTTTTCAAATGTAGACGCTTATAATTTAGGTATTTACTCATATTTTCGTATACCAATTACAATATATCACTTTCTTTGAATTGTTCTGTCAAAGATATTTGTACATATTTTAATTAAAAATATATCGTTTTGATGCGTGCGTTCAGTCTGTAGAACCTTCACGTCGTCAAAATTTGGAAAGTGGCCACTTTCAATTACATGTCTGGCTAAAGCTGTTTTACCAGGGTTGTTGGATTTAATGTCTGATTTATGGTTAGACATGCGTTGGCGAAGAAACTGTTTAGTGGTACCAGTATAACACAAATCGCAAGGTCCATCCGGTTTTCCTTTACAGATAATTTTGTATATAACATCCGTCGCGTCGCTTTGAAGTGCATAAATTTTTCATTTATTTATTTTAAAAGTAATTTCAATTTTATTCATGTAACAAATTGTTAATTTAAAGTTTCTCTGGTTTTTACATAACGTAAGTTTTTATTTTGAGTTGTCATAATACAAGTGTTAAAAATTCTGTTTTTTATATTTCACAATAAATTTCCCCTGAAGAAGGTAGCAACCCCTGCCGAAACGTCGGGAAAAGTAAATGGCAACATATTTGTTTCATTTATTAACTCATCGTGACCTAAAAGCCGAAGAAGAAAGAAGATTTTATCTTATCTTTTTAACATTCTTAATTAAATTATACAACTGGTCAATAATTTTATCTGAGATATTTGTATTAGACAGCTCCTTATTTTTCTTTTACATAAAGCAAAGATGTTTTCATCCGACTGTAGCTATTTCAAAAGCTCAATTTCTGACTCTAGGTTTGTATTGTACAAGTCAATGGATGTTTAATGTTTATAGATGCCGTCGGCAAACCCAACACAAGGTTTGGATCTAAAAGTGTGTCCATATCAGACCAATGAAACATTCCAAAAAACATTGTTAAGAAAATGTTTCTGAAATGTTTTGGAAATCTTTCCCTTTTCGGATCGCAAATGGGAAACAGAGAAACATTACAAAAACATTTAAAAAAACGTTTATGAAGCGTCCAGACCAAAAATAAGCATTACAAGAACATTTAAGAAAAAACTTAAGAAACTTTTGGCAAATATTTTTTTTGAATGTGATGTTTTTTCTAAACATTGAAAGTCTTACGTTCGCGAATGGCAAACAAAGAAAACTAACACAAACATTTCAAACATCGTCCAGATCCAGACCAAAGAAGCATTATAAGAAGATTTAAAAATCTTTTGAGTATCGTTTGGGAAGTATTTTCTTTTCTTTTAATGTTTCTGAAAAGATTTTTAAATGTTTCTGAAATGTTTCTTTTAGCTAGATGGACCTTAAAATAGTGCCGAATGAACATGCTCGATGAGATGTAACTATACCAATAGCTGAATACAATTTGCTTTAGTTCTCTCTCTCCAGTGTCGAAGAAAAATCATACACAACAACCTAATAAGCAAGCAGACAACTCTGCTTTCAAGATATTGATCTGTGTAGAAAAGAGCAGGGGTGGAATTTGCTATTTGTGATAAATGAGAATCAAACGCTATACACTTTCGGTCTACGTAAGGTGATCATCACAGTGATAGCTAAAAACCAATCACAAAAATAAAATAAAATTGTCACCTGCACATGAAGTTGACTTTTCATTTTTATTTTTGTTGTAATGTGACTATGGTTACCACACGCATACATAACATTATAAAATGTTCATCTGGTTTTTCAATTTTAGCCACCAAATCAACAAAAACCATATTTCTCTTACCATTATGAGTATATAGTATAATCGACAATAAATGGTTAAATTTAGGATTATTGCATGTATTTACTAAACAAATAATAATTTCAATAAATTTACTTGAGAATATGATTACGGCAACAATGTTTTTCACAAATGTCACTGAAAAATGGAACAAAGTTGAATTGAGTTGAATTTGTGGATGTGATCACCTAACGCAGAAGGAAAACTCAATTTGATCACAAGTGGTGATCAAAAATGTGACAATCAACTATCATCTTACTCGATTCCACCCCAGGTTTTAACTGTCCAATGGAACATTTTTTGCTCTGACTGAACTGATTTTAATCCGGCTGATTTCTATATCAAATCATAGTTAAGAATAGGACTTGTTGCGCGTGCTTTTGAGAAAACCTAAATTAGAGCCCATTTTTCTGCTCTAACTTCATCTGAAATTTCACAGCCGCTTAGCTCTGTTCTGATCTGATTTTATATGATAATTTCTTTGATAAACACACCTATTGAGTTTTTTTTTTGTTTATAATAAATTTGTTTTAAAATATTATTACTAAATGATTTGCCTGAGCATAATTTACTTCGCACATAATAATTGAAAAAAAAAATCCCTCACAAACTATGTTATTATAACATTTTTTTTTCTTTTTATTCTTTTTTTTTTGTACGATTTCAGATACTACGAAACGGGATCAATTAAACCACGAGCAATTGGCGGTTCAAAGCCACGTGTTGCAACAACACCGGTTGTACAAAAAATCGCCGATTACAAACGTGAGTGCCCGAGTATTTTTGCATGGGAAATTCGTGATAGATTGCTGTCGGAGCAGGTCTGCAATAGCGATAATATACCAAGCGTGAGTATTTATTTGTTTTTTTTTTTTAATATTTTATTTATATTTGAAATTAAAAATAAAATGAAAATGAATAAAGTGAACGTCGAAAAGTTAACGAAATGCTAATGAAAATAATATTGAATCCTTTATTTCTGATTCTTAAAAATAATTACAATTTTTGCAAAATAAAGTGCTCATCGGGATGGTATACTAGTTTGTTGTTGGTCACCATTTTGATTGTCCTGAAAACTCTAAGAGAGTTTTGGTGGTTCAGACTTCTATCTGTTTACTATTTAAAGTAAACTTTAATCTTATTATAGTAAATTTAAATGTATACAAGACAAGATATGGTTATTAAATGCTAGTCATTTTTAATAAGAATAACTCTTCGTGGAACAACTAGATTTCTGCTTCAAAAAGTTAAACTAAATGACCTTAAAAAAATCGATGTATAAGGGAAATTAATCTTGTTTCTAGTAAAATTGGTTTTAACATTCAAAATAGTAGAGAAAAATTTAAAAATATGCTTACTTTATACTTTTTAATTAATTAATTACAAAAAAATGTTATTTATATAAATTACTGATATATGTATTTCGTTAGTCTGTAAGAGTAGGTACATATTATTGTAAACTCAATTAATGAAATAAACAAAAATTTTTTTATGTTTGTAAATAGAAAACTGTTTTGAAATTTAGTTTTTCCATGAGTTTGAAAATACAATTAATTTTTTTTTGCAAAACAGATTCTGACTTTTTAAATTTAAATTCACCTGTTTGAAGAATAGTAATATTTACATAATTCAACAAATGCGCTATGGTGGCGCCCATCCAAAAAGTCCAATTTTCCCTAATACTGGCGCATAAATCAGGCTTAACTTGACCAATGCTATTGACTAATAATGGTTTGTGGTCGATTGGCATAGATCTTTGACTTAGGAAGAAAATGCAAGAAGATGTCTATAGCAGGGTCAAATCGTACTACCTCGGTGGCTTCTTCATATCGCTTCAGCGTGAGAAAAAATTTTATTGTAACATGCACGTAGTGTCAGTTTTAATGAAACCTTATGTTGTTGATGCCTGTATTATCCGATTCGGACCAAAACAAATTTCTCATTTTTAAAAGATAGTACATTTGTATCAAATAAATAAACACCGCGCGGATGGCGTCAAGGCCAACTCAAAATATAAACCAAATTGTGATTTGCTTTATATACATTGCAATTTGGGGGAAATCTCTGGATTGTATTTGCCCCAAATCAGACAATTTTTTTTGTTGACGACTCCATTCGCTCTGAGACCCACTTTCATAAAAGATTTGTATAATTTGATGTTGTTGAGCGTTATAACTCTCCATTATGATTTAGCAAAACAGACTCAATGAAAGACACCCAATTTGACAGATATATCAAAAATTGTGTATTTGTTTTTGGCTTTTGATACATAAAAATGTATGTTGGACATAATTCTTAAATAGTACTGTTTCCTTTGCATAATCGAACAAAAATGATTTATTATCGTTTCAGCAAATGGAAGTAAAGAAACTAAACCTTTTTTCAAAAATTTACATTGGAATTTGAACAAAAAAAATTATATACTTAAATTAAAGTTTAATTGACTGATATATAAAATACGATTTTAATAAACAAGGTATTATAAGATAAGATATTCAAAGAAACAATAATTTGCCCAAGTTCTGGCATCAACTCTTTCGTTTAAGACGAAGTTGTTATTTATTTTTATGTTGTATCTTCGTTTTATTAAAACTCTGTTTGAAAAAAAACATCAGCAGCAAAACATAAAGCTGATTATCACTGCAGGTTTCTAATTTGCAAACAGAAATTTTGGTCAATAAGTCCTTATGATTAGGAAGTAGGCATATTTTCTGAAAATTATAAGTGCTCGCTGGCATTTCATAGATTAATAAACTCAGAGCGCAAAACCAAAACGAATATTTTAATCCTTATTAGCGGCAAATAGAAAATAATCTTAAGTGACCTAAATCCACCCATATACACAAAAACTTCTACCTACCATCATGAACCAATATTCGATACTTCTATTGTAACAACTGAACTACTTTTATATTTGAAATTAAAAATAAAATGAAAATGAATAAAGTGAACGTCGAAAAGTTAACGAAATGCTAAGGAAAATAATATTGAATCCTTTATTTCTGATTCTTAAAAATAATTACAATTTTTGCAAAATAAAGTGCTCATCGGGATGGTATACTAGTTTGTTGTTGGTCACCATTTTGATTGTCCTGAAAACTCTAAGAGAGTTTTGGTGGTTCAGACTTCTATCTGTTTACGATTTAAAGTAAACTTTAATCTTATTACCTATAGTAAATTTAAATTTATACAAGACAAGATATGGTTATTAAATGCTAGTCATTTTTAATGGGACAAACTCTTTGTGGAACAACTAGATTTCTGCTTCAAAAAGTTAAACTAAATGACCTTAAAAAAATCGATGTATAAGGGAAATTAATCTTGTTTCTAGTAAAATTGGTTTTAATTTTCAAAATAGTAGAGAAAAATTTAAAACTTTATACTTTTTAATTAATTAATTACAAAAAAATGTTATTTATATAAATTACTGATATATGTATTTCGTTAGTCTGTAAGAGTAGGTACATATTATTGTAAACTCAATTAATGAAATAAACAAAATTTTTTTTATGTTTGTAAATAGAAAACTGTTTTGAAATTTAGTTTTTCCATGAGTTTGAAAATACAATTAATTTTTTTTTGCAAAACAGATTCTGACTTTTTAAATTTAAATTCACCTGTTTGAAGAATAGTAATATTTACATAATTCAACAAATGCGCTATGGTGGCGCCCATCCAAAAAGTCCAATTTTCCCTAATACTGGCGCATAAATCAGGCTTAACTTGACCAATGCTATTGACTAATAATGGTTTGTGGTCGATTGGCATAGATCTTTGACTTAGGAAGAAAATGCAAGAAGATGTCTATAGCAGGGTCAAATCGTACTACCTCGGTGGCTTCTTCATATCGCTTCAGCGTGAGAAAAAATTTTATTGTAACATATGCACGTAGTGCCAGTTTTAATGAAACCTTATGTTGTTGATGTCTGTATTATCCGATTCGGACCAAAACAAATTTCTCATTTTCAAAAGATAGTACATTGGTATCAAATAAATAAACACCGGATGGCGCCAAGGCCAACTCAAAATATAAACCAAATTGTGATTTGCTTTATATACATTGCAATTTTGGGAAATCTCTGGATTGTATTTGCCCCAAATCAGACAATTTTTTTTGTTGACGACTCCATTCGCTCTGAGACCCACTTTCATAAAAGATTTGTATAATTTGATGTTGTTGAGCGTTATAACTCTCCATTATGAATTAGCAAAACAGACTCAATGAAAGACACCCAATTTGACAGATATATCAAAAATTGTGTATTTGTTTTTGGCTTTTGGCACTCTTAGGCCCGTTTGCTGAAACGATACTTAAAAATGTATGTTGGACATAATTCTTAAATATTACTGTTTCCTTTGCATAATCGAACAAAAATGATTTATTATCGTTTCAGCAAATGGAGGTAAAGAAACTAAACTTTTTTTCAAAAATTTACATTGGAATTTGAACAAAAAAAATTATATACTTAAATTAAAGTTTAATTGACTGATATAT
Organism: Baccha elongata; assembly: GCA_951217065.1. Taxonomy (NCBI): domain Eukaryota; kingdom Metazoa; phylum Arthropoda; class Insecta; order Diptera; family Syrphidae; genus Baccha; species Baccha elongata. The sequence continues at coordinate 699,191 of CATNUY010000149.1, forward strand.
TAAATACGATTTTAATAAACAAGGTATTATAAGATAAGATATTCAAAGAAACAATAATTTGCCCAAGTTCTGGCATCAACTCTTTCGTTTAAGACGAAGTTGTTATTTATTTTTATGTTGTATCTTCGTTTTATTAAAACTCTGTTTGAAAAAAAAAACATCAGCAGCAAAACATAAAGCTGATTATCACTGCAGGTTTCTAATTTGCAAACAGAAATTTTGGTCAATAAGTCCTTATGATTAGGAAGTAGGCATATTTTCTGAAAATTATAAGTGCTCGCTGGCATTTCATAGATTAATAAACTCAGAGCGCAAAACCAAAACGAATATTTTAATCCTTATTAGCGGCAAATAGAAAATAATCTTAAGTGACCTAAATCCACCCATATACACAAAAACTTCTACCTACCATCATGAACCAATATTCGATACTTCTATTGTAACAACTGAACTACTTTAAATTTAAAGGTATTGGCTCACTGAGGTACCGCTCTTTGTTGAAAAACTACGAATTATAATGATCCCTTTTCTGTTCGCATTGTACACACAATGTATTAAGAGCAAGCCCACTTCGCGCTGATTGTATTTATATACAAAAGATACAAATATCTGATACTCTTCGTCCTTAGATATAAGTGAGCCGGCCCTCCATTTTAGAGATAGCATCTCGTTTGGATTTAATCCTTATTGTTTTGTTTTTCAAAATCATCAGGCAAATTTGGTTCTTTTTTCCAAAAAAAAAAAAAACGTAGAATAGAAAACAATAAGCATACGATCAATGACAAAACTGTGGCATAGTATTTTGACTGACACGGCGGGCGCACATTTGTTTTCTTTTTGGGTAAAAATGAATATTCTTATAAAAGGATAAGGATGAACTGTACGATTGAATAATTATTGTTTATTTTTATTCTAATTGTTTGTTTAAATAAAACTTACTTTGCAAAAAGAAGACTAGAAAGAAAATAGATGTTTCCTTATTTTAAACTGATTTTTATCACCTCTTTGACTTTTAAATGAATTTATCAAAAAAGCTAAGAATACATAAAACAAATACAAACAATTCTTATAAAAATTATCTTAGTCACCCAAAAATGAAGCGGTAAAGTTACAAGTGTCACTTGCATCGAATTTATTGCACGAGTATTTGTAGGTAAGGTTAGGTTATGGGTAACATTTGATGGGGGTAGCAAAACTTACGCTTCGCTTGTAGACACGGGATCATCGACGGTCCGTTGAACAAATGTGATTGTGTTGCACATCAGATATCTCGGAGTTAAATTTTTTTGGAAATTTGGATAGGGGCAAAGCAAGTGCCTTTATGTGGCTCTCCAGAGCAAACTCGAAAGTGGACACATGCCCGAGAGTGCTTTGCGGTAAGTTAACTTTTTACTCTCAATGTTCTATATTTTTGAGATTCTTTCTTAAGTAAACACAGTCTTTTGCTCCCTATCGAAGATAAGCTCACCGAGTTCGAACACATTACATATTCTACAAGTACCTGTCCGAGAGCCAACATGTCAAAACAGTGGGACATCGGATGAGATAATCAACTTATAAAGCATGTCCATTTGAGGGTAAAAATGCTGCGAGCAACCCTAAGTGCCTATAGTGGCTATGTTCAAGCGGCTGTAATCTCTCGCTAGTTAACACGTCACTCTCATTAATACCAACTGATGACTAGCAAAGAAAAACAATAATATACAAGCACCTTTTTGGTCTCTATTTATTCTGGAACCTGGCAGCACCTGCAGAAGTCAGCTTCGATAGCGCCTAGCCTTTCAAAGGTGTCAATCACCAAATCGCGCAATGATCCGCGATTACACCTTTTAGGATTTGTATTTCTTTTTTACCCGAAGATAATCTATATGAAGCCATAAGCTTCGCAAGATAATACAATCGGTTCTGGATTTCTAAGGAGCATTGAATCGTTCACGTTCTTTCGTATTTTGGTCTAACTCTATGTTAATACGCCTCAATACCGAAATCTGAATTCTATGTTGTTTGGACTCTTTTCTTATTTGATGCTGATCCAATGCCAGTTCATCCGATACTTCGTTCCCTTCTACTGTTTAGTTGAACTGTATATTTCTATGTTTGAGATTTAAATGTTTACTAATCAGTTAAATGAATTCACATTTTTGCGTTCTTTTTCAAATTTATATAAAACCTGTCTCTGTGGTCTCATTTAGTTCTGATTTTTGACATTGTTCCATATCTGTACCAGATTGATCAATAGCCAAAGTTGCTGTGTTATAGTTGTTAAAAATACATATAAATTAGCTTTGCCATTGGAATTGTGTATTAAAGCATTTTAGATCCTCTTGGTAATCTGAATATGGGATGCAAATTTTAGATTTTCCAATATTAACTTTTTGACTGGTATCATTGATGAGTTGAAACGACCCCGTAACTGTGGAGATAGTTAGTTCCCCCTGGACAAAACCACTCAAACAATAATCGAATGGAACAAGAAAAAAAATCCCCCAAGTTGTTTGCTTTCCAAATTATTTTTTGTTGATTCTTCCTGTGCTTCCATCGTGTGCTCTCAATTCAACGCTTATCATGAAAAGATTATAATTTCTTAAGAGCTGGGATAGCGCGCATACACAATTCTGGCTTGTACTTCAGCAACCGTGAGGCATAATGGCGCATGCATGTACAATTGTTCATTGCAAACTGTACTGTACATAAGTTTAAAATAACAACACACATACCCGAGCTAAACAAGGGTGAATTTTTAATTTTTCAGATTTTTTGGGGTTATAACTAAAATGCAAGTACAATAATAACAATTTAAAATATTTATGTATATCTAGCTTCATGTATAGAAGCAGATATGTATATGTACATAAATACACAAAAGTAAATATACAAGACGGGGGAATGTACATTGTACAATGTACGGTGTCAGAATAGGGTGTAGGGTATCTCCCATATGTCCTATCCCTATTTCTAGTACTAGTTCTGTGAGTTGGGATTTGTTGTTGTTAGTGGTGTTATTATTATTTTTTTTTTTGTTTTATGCAGATTGCTTGCATGAGTGTGTGAGCATTCGTACGTATAGACATTTTTTTCCTCTTTGGCTGTAGATTAAGGGTAGATGTAGAGTGGTTATGGCTCCGAGGGTAGGTTGGAATTCCTCGTTTTCTTTTTTCTGCAGGCAGCCCTGTGTACATGTCAGAGAATTGCTGGCTGTTGTTGGCTAAGTGAGGGACTTTTCTTCATCATGTCAGAGTACCATTCGTATCATTGGTTCATTGTGTGTGGCCAATCATGTGTAAGTCGTAAAAATATAGAAGGCAGGGATGCAGACACGACAAGAAAATTAAAAAAACAACAACAAAGTGTATATTAACCAACAAATAGACAATAGGTACCTCTATACCACAAGCTGGTCTAACATTAGAATAGCAACGCATGTCTTATGCGCAAAAATAAGTCAGTGCACGCATTTAGTTATTAAATCTGCACTGAGCACAACTTCGTATTACTTTTGTAAACAAAGTTATCTAGAAATTTAAGAGAATTTTAAAGCGAAGATACCGAACTCCAAATGCATTTACGAATTTCAATGAAATTGGTAGTGTTTTGCAAATAATTTTTAGAATGATATATGATATTTGTCCTTTATCCGTACTTGTGTGGATAAACGGATGAAGTTTAGATATGACGTTGTATTAATGAAAAGCTTTTTTCAAAATCATGCTTTTATAAGCAAAGCATAATATGGCATCAAATTCGAAATATAACAGCGAATCGGATCTAGTGGTAAATGAGGACGAAACAAAGTATTATTTTGGTTTTTCATCAAAAAATGCAACACTATATGTACATACTTCTAACGTATGATGAACAACTTTATGTAGAAATATTAAAAAACTTTGCTTACCTTGTCTCTGTTTTAACTTTCGATAATAACACTCTTCTTAAAACACAGTTTCGCATTTAAAAACTGGTGGATTGTGAAAGCTTCCCTTATACAAGCTCTATACAAATAACTATATTCAAATCAAAAAAATTGGATTTTATAAATTGTTATTTGGGCCGCTCACACTGTCAAGATCGGATGAGTGCTTGGTTATTCTTTATTATTTTATAAACGTACCTACTTCACAAAAAAAAATCTTACTTGAAATAAAAAAAAAACACTAGAAATTTTTTTTAAGAAAAAGCCAGAAACAAAGTTTTCGTACATTTTTTATTCATGAACCCAAAACTGAGACCACTCAAATCCTACAGTGAGCCCAAGAAGAGTTTTCGGAGATCAGCATACACCCTCCACATAATTAAATCAATTCCTTGAAAGTAAACCCCCTTTACTTAGGATCACTATATGACATGATTTATAACGAAATTTAATAATACCTAATTGTATTGTTTATTTAGATGTTATAATGTTAAGTATATAATATATATATATTGTAAAATATATAAAAAAAGGGAGCCATAATAAGATATTTATCGTAAGTTAAATATATTTGCTGAAAACATAAATTTCATATTTCACAGAATGCACAGCCTTATATATTTGTAGACGCATTCACTTTATTTTTATTTGTAAACGCATTCTATATGAATGCTGGGCATGATTTTAATATCTTGTAACGGGTCGAGACATAGTTGGAAACCGCATTTATTTATTCTTGTACAGTGAGTTTGGGTGTATGCATAAAGTTACCCATATGGAACAATTCCCAACCTTGCCGACTTATTTTGCAAAATAATGTTGTTTTCCAATTTTTAGTCAATCAAAATTTTTGGAATTTTTTTCGAAAAAAAAATCAGACTTAATTTCAGTGTCCCACACCCAACTTGGGAGCTGAGACCAAACACGAATATATATCAAAAAAGTTAGTGAGTGAATCTAAATACTATAAGGGGCTTGTATAATTCAGAATTTTGGTCGAGACACTGCTTCATCTCCCCACTTGCTTAAACCAAAAGATATGCTAAATAGCGTCAAAGTTTCAAAATTTAGCACGGGGCTTAAGATATTCAAAGCCAAAGTTCTTAAAGTTGAAAATTTTGATTCCCAAAACTAATTTTTCTTTTACTTCATTTTCCGACAGTTGAAAATACCTATATTCAAACATTTTTCTGGAACGCAAGATCTCGGGTATTGTTACACTATTTTGGTCTGCAGCTGATATACCTTTAATATCGTGCTACAGCTACGAATTTCTGAAGTAGTTTGAGCAGTTTCATAATGAAAATACCATCTGCGAGCCCGAGCATCTTAGCATACATATATCTTACCATATCAGGTTTAAAAATAGCCTATTAACCATGGTATATTTTTCGGAACCACTTTTATATACTTCTTTTTTGTTATTATCGAGCAAATCCACGACTGGGTCGCGCGAACTGGGAATGGAAAAAAATTGTATTTATTAAATTTTAAAAGAAGTGAGAAAAATATCAAAAAATGGCCTAAACATGTTGCATGGAAGATATCATTTAACGGTTGCTAAGCAAAAAACTGTAAATGCCATCTTGTGTTAAATGTCAAAATTAAAATCTGTACAGAATTTAAAATAAATCGGCTCAGCAGTTATTAAGCTATGGTCAAATTTGTAATAAACGTTAACACCAAATCTCCGTGATGTGCATTTTTAGCCAAAACCATGAAATGCAGTTATATCGTATTATCAAAATCGTTAGAGCCGTTTTCGAGAAAAATTGGAAAAAGTAAAATCGTTATGTTGGAGGTACCCGTTATAGCCGGGCTAAAACAAAAATTGAACAGAAAACTCTTTAAATGCGCACCCGCACATCCGCACAGACAGACCGATGGACGGCATGACGAAACCTAATTTTTTAGGCATCTCTAGTATCGTAATGTCATGTTTGATAAAAAACTGAATTTTTTTTACACGAAACCACTTGGCCTATTGAGAAAGTATAAATTTATTTAATGTAAAAATTAATTGGCAACTCTGGCTTTGTATTGTATGCCTGTGTCTAAATTAGCTCCTGAGTTTATTTAATTTTATAGTGATAAAGTATCAAAATAAATTTGTTTTTGTGCAACTCAATGGTTATAATCTCATCGATCCGCATAGAAAAAGCTTTCTCTAGTGGCATTATTCATATTGGTTAACAAATTAAAAGGCTATTTTCTAAAGTGTAATTTAAATCTTTAAGCCTCATAAATTAATTTGAGTGAAAAAAGCTGTATAAAAAACTATTTCTTCTCTTCACCACTACCGTTCAAACTATTGTTATTATTTTCCACTGGTGAGTGATAATTTTTGGTGTATGTTCTGCCTTGAAGCAAATTGGAAGCTACATAAAATTTTGAATTGTTTCATTCCACAACAACTTTGTTCGAGCCTGCAAGGGAAAAGAGAGGGAATCATCGTAATCACCGTGACGGTGAGATCGACAACATACACAGAGCCGAATACTGACTCAACTGACTGTAGGATTTATTATTTACCTTTGCTGGGTGAGTTGATTTTAGTATTGTTCTGCAAAGTAGCTTTCAGAAACAACACACTCAAAGCAAATTTTGTTTTCTCATTTCCTTACATACACATGGAAAATTTTTACTGAGTTTGAGCTGATCATCACTCCATCTTATAAAAACCAATACTTCGATCTGGATAATAAGCTTTTTATAGCACCGAATACAAAAACCATATCTTAACTTTTATAGCATTGAATTCAAAATATATCTAATACCGAAACCAATTATATAACTACACACTACTCATCGCAAAAAAGTGGACTAAACTACAGAAATTTAAAAATAAGAAAAATGGCTAATCATAAAAAGTGCTTTGCATGTAAAAATCCTATTAATGATGATGGTGTTAGCTGCGGATTTTTTTGTGAAAACTTTTTTCATAAACTATGCGCAAATGTATATGATGTGATGCAATTTCTGATGAAAATTCAAATATTGTGTTCCGCTGTAATCAATGTGCCAAGTTTAAATTGTCCATAAGTACTTTGTACAATAAGGTGAACGAATTGGTTTCGGTGGTTGATTTGCTTGTGCAGAAAATTAGTGGTGTTGATGCACTTCACGCAGATGTAAGAAAAATACTGGATGTTGTTGCGCCGAATGTTATTGCTCCGAGCACTGAGGAGAAGAAAGGAGACATCGGCGGATGTACAATTTACAATGCTAAAAATGCATCTTGTTCTAGTTCTGTAGTGTCCCACTCATCTAGTGATCAATTAGAGAACACTGTGGAAAATATTGATAATGCATCTGTGGGGGTGGTTTCTGGTTCGGGTATTGCAGTGAGAGAGCGAAGAAATGATGATTTGCCTACTCTAAACATTGTTCATGAAAAATCAAAACCAGTAGCTGATAATGAATGGACCACAGTAGGAAATCAAGGACAAAAACAAAAACCGAAGCATAACAGAGTGCATGTTTATGGGCAAGATGTGGTTGATGGCCTTGATGTTGTTGTTACTCATAAATGGTTTCATGTATCAAAATTCGAACCGTCAACATCAGAGGAAAGCATATCCAAATACGTTTCTGGAAAAATTGGTTTAAGTGAATCGTGTGTTAAATGTTATAGACTTGCCAAGAAACATGCCACAGATTTGAAGTACGTTAACTTCAAAGTAGGAATACCAATGAACAGCTCCAAGTTAGCACTTATTGATTCAAACTGGCCAATAAATACTGTTGTGAGGGAATTTATTCCAAGAGACAGTTCAAAAAACGAAAAGATTGTGAAGATACCGAGTCAAATGGAATTAATTCAGGGCCAACAAGGGCCAACATAAATGAAAAAATACTACATTATCAATATATTATCAGAACATGGGTGGAATAAGAGGCAAACTCAAAAACTTTTCTGCATTGGTTGACTCTTCTGAATATGATATTTTTGCATTTGTGGAGACTTGGTTGTTCAATGAAATCAATAATGAGGAAATTTTAAATACATCTGAATTTTCTATATTTTGTAGTGATCGTCATAATGTTGGGACCAAACGAGGTGGAGGCTTGCTTCTCGTAGTTCGACATCCATTGCTTGCTTATCTCGTAAATCTAAACAACTCACCAGCAGATGACAACAGTACTGAACAAATATGCGTTTGTATCGAAGGAGACAACGAAAGCAAATTATTAATATTTTTGAGCTATATACCACCTTATTCCTCTACATCTGTTTATGCTTCTCATGTTAAAAATATTGAAAATGTAGTTGCCAATTTTTCTAAAAGTTTTCATTCAGTTTGCGTTGTTGGAGATTTTAATTTGGTGGACATTATGTGGATGCAATTTGAAAGCAAGGTATTGCCAATGGTTCTTACATATGAAAAAGAGTTTGAACTCATTGATTCTCTATTTGCTTTGAATTTAAAGCAAGTGTGCTTTGTACAAAATTCTTTAAAAAGAATACTTGACTTGGTATTCGTAAATGATGAAATCGAAACTTGTGTATCTGAATGCATTCCTTTGTTTTCAAATTCTATTCACCATGTTTCCCTTTCAGTTTTAATTAAATCCATTTGTTTCAAAAACTTTAAGGCGTTTAATACAATTGATAAGTTTAAATATAAATTTAATACAAATAATTTAAATAATTTAAATGAAAAATTTCTTAATTTAAATTGGCAGGTAAATTCTAACAATAGCTTAAGTACTAATTTCAATATATTTTTAAATGATTTTGTAAGAGAATTGGTTTTCTCTGTACCACGATCCTTATCTAAAGTGAGTTCACATCCTCCGTGGTCGAATGCTAGGTTGCGTAAGTTAAACAACGCTAAAAGTAAGATTTTTAAAAAATATCAAATCTCTAAAAGTGAAATAGATTTTTCTTTATATTCTCGCCTTCGAAAAGAGTATGTATTTTTGTCTAGGTTCTGCTTTAGTAATTATGAATGTGTTTGAACAACAAAAACAACTTTAGTAATTATGTACAGACAGTTGAAGGTAATTTAAAACGTAATCCTTTTATTAATTTAAAAAGAAAATCTTCCGGTTTTCCATCTAAAATGTCCTACAATAATGTTTCATCTAGTGATCCTAAAACAATTGTCAATTGGTTTGCAGATAATTTTCAGAGAACATATAATTCTTCAGATTTAAGTATTGGTAACAACTATGATGGTGGTTTTTTATCGCCAATAACCGATTGTTGTTTTTTCTATGTGGAAAAAGATGAAGTTATAACAGCTCTTCGTGAATTGGTTCCATCGAATTTTCCTGATTGCCATGGAATATTCCCTATAGTTTTGAAACATTGCTCTGAAGCTCTGAGTACGCCACTTCAGTTTTTATTTAACCAATCTTTAAGTTGTGGTTATTTTTTAGAGGATTGGAAAATTTCTTTTGTCAATCCGATTTTCAAGTCTGGTAGTAAAAAAGACATAGAAAACTATCGTCCTATAAGCAAGTTAGCTTCTATTCCAAAGATTCTAGATAAAATTGTAAAAACTAAAATGTATTGCATTATGAAAAATCACATTTCAAATTTTCAGCATGGATTTTTTAGTGGCCGTTCAACTTCCACAAACCTGGCCTGTTTTTCGAAAAAATGTTTTGATACATTGGAAAAACATTGTCAAATGGATGTGGTGTACACTGACTTTGTAAAAGCCTTTAGTAGAGTAAATCACCAAATTTTAATTGCTAAATTAAAAGCATATGGTTTTGATGGAATTTTACTTAAATGGTTTGCGTGTTATCTTAGCGGTAGAAGGCAGATAGTTAAAATAGGTGATGTTGAATCTTATTCTATAATTGTTTATTCAGGCGTCCTGAAGGCAGTCATCTTGGCCCACCTCTGTTTGATTTATTTATAAACGATTTTCCATCTGTTTTATCTGCATCAGAATGCCTAATGTTTGCAGATGATGTAAAGTTTTTTAAAGTTGTTAATAATTTAAATGATTGTTTCGAATTTCAAAAAGATATTTATATGTTTGAATGTTGGTGTAGGCAAAATGATCTGCTTCTTAATTTATCAAAGTGCTCCATCTTAACGTTTTCTCGTAAACTCAACACAATAAATTTTGATTATTACATTAACGGTTCTAATTTGTGTAGGGTTGATGAAATAAAAGACTTAGGAGTTATTTTTGATAATAAACTTACCTTTGAGCCCCATGTCACTCATATTGTATCCAAATGAAACTCTATGCTTGGATTTCTCAAAAGAAATTCTACAGATTTTAAGGATCCGTATACATTAAAAGCTTTGTTTTGTTCTATTGTTCGTCCATTACTCGAGTATAATTGTATTATTTGGAACCCAAATTCAAAAAAGTTATGTGACAGAATCGAGAGAGTTCAAAAAAACTTTCTTAGATTTGCATTGAAAGAATTTCCTTTATCTGGGAGTACTGATACAAATTATCATAGCAGATTTCTTTTGCTCGGAATGCAAACTCTTGAGTCGAGGCGTAGAATGTATAGTGTTTTTTTTATTCGTGATATTCTCTGTAATGATATTGATTGCTCTGATTTAGTATCTTACATAAATACAGGGTGAGTCATGAGCAATGCGACAAAATGCTAGGGCGTGTAGGTTGCGTTGAGACAAGAAAAAAATCGTATGGGAGGGGGGGTCTATTCCCCTCCGTTTAGCCGGGAGGGGCAATTTTCGAAAAAACTGACTTAAAATGGGAAAAAAATTATTTAAAATCAACGGCTTCATTCACAATGCTGTGCGATACGTTTTTGAAAAGCCAATAACTTTTTCTTTTATTTTAAGGTTAAATAAATCTATTCTAAGAAATAGTTTTTGAAATATTAATTTTCAAAGTCAAAATTTTGAAAAAAAAAAAATTGAAAAAAAAATTTCAAATTCATTTTTTTCAAAATTTTACGTAATTAAGTGCTAATTTTAATTTCAAAATTCAATGCTTTTATTAATTTTTAGTCAAAAACAGGAAACCGGATGCCAAAATGTGTCTTAGTTTTTGAGAAATTAAGAAAAACTAGAAGTATTTTTTTCCAAGAAAAACACTTTTTTTTTGGTTTTCCCAAATTTGACCTGCTCAGGTCAATTATTAATTAGGGAATTATCCCTTTTTTATTTTTTTTTACATACCATCCGATTTTAATCAAATAATAAAAAAAACGAATTAACTTTTTACTTTACTTACAAGTTTTACTTTTAATTTTTTTTTAATTTCTCAAAAACTAAGATACATTTTGGCATCCGGTTTTCTGTTTTTGACTTAAAATTAATAACAGCATTGAATTTTGAAATTAAAATTAGCACTTAATTACGTAAAATTTTGAAAAAAATGAATTTGAAATTCTTTTTTCAATTTTTTTTTTCAAAATTTTGACTTTGAAAATTAATATTTCAAAAACTATTTCTTAGAGCAGATTTATTTAAACACAGAATGAAAGAAAAAGTTATTGGCTTTTCAAAAACGTATCGCACAGCATTGTGAATGAAGCCGTTGATTTTAAATAATTTTTTTCCCATTTTAAGTCAGTTTTTTCGAAAATTGCCCCTCCCGGATAAACGGAGGGGAATAGACCCCCCCTCCCACACGATTTTTTTCTTGTCTCAACGCAACCTACACGCCCTAGCATTTTGTCGCATTGCTCATGACTCACCCTGTATATATGCTCCAAGTCGGCCACTTAGGATGAGACAGTTTATTTTTGAGGTTCCTCATTCTACTAATTATGGGCAGCGTGAACCAATTTCCCATTGCTGTAAATTATTTAATATATATTATGAAAGCCTAGATGTTTTTTTGCCTAGATGTCAATTCAAAACTCTAGTTTTAAATTTGCTTCAAAATTCTTAAAATTATTTATTTGTAACTTGCTTTAAATTTAGTCTTAATTTAAAAAAAAATTTATTAATTATCTTAGCGAAATCTGTGGATTGATTATCGTAGATTTGAATAAATAATAATAATAATAATAATAATATTATATTTGTTTCGAAACCTTTCTACATATAACAAGCAATTCTTCAAATGTTATTAACATACTTAATTTTTCACTGCTCTGCGTCAACTTGAATGTTAATATATAAACAAGATTATTTTGAATAAAGGCATAGAGAAAACAATAAATTGGCTTTGAAATATTTGATAAAATATTGGAAAAATTTTACAAATATTAAAAATCGGCCGTTGAAAAAATTATTATACTTGTCAACAAGTATTGAATGACAATATTGAAATGACCGCCAATAATTAAATTCCGTTATGTGAAGCATTAGTCAAACTATTTGTTGACAAATTCCTTAGATATTAAAATTTATCAAAATTGTAACAGTTGTCTCTGAGGTAATTTGTGTTATGTTAAATCTGAGCTAGAATTTGTGTTATGTCAAACTAACCGATCGATAGACAGACATTGTGAAGAGACTAAATCATAACCATATCAGTTTTCTGGTTTGATAAAAACTTAGGAAATATTTTTAATCCAACGAACACATCAAGGATAAATTATTTGTTCCCGAATCCATTAAAGCATCCAAACTGGAAACAAATTCAAAAAATTGGTCAAACTGTTGTTCTCTTTTGAAGCAATAAATTGGCATTCATTAAATTCTTGTGAAAGAGCATTTCCATTAATTTTGCTTATCATTTAATCAAAATCTCGAAACGCTACAACCAAAGACTGACGAGAAAGGGTCCCCTCAAATATCTTAAGCCGCCGACCAAAGCCTAAACGCACTTTATTTACATGAAGGTATTTTCGTTACAAAATTATATTTATTTGATTAAGTTCTCTTAACAAATCCTTCTATACAACAATAATTTAGCAAAACAAGTTGTTAACAAACTACAGAGAGAGAGGAGAGAGACTTCGCGCTCATTTCTTAAGTGCTGAATGAAAGCAACAAAAAGGGGTCGACGAAGGACTTAATTCTGTTAGATAATCATCACACACAGGGGACGATTCATCGAATATACATGCCTACATACATATATAGATATAATAGGAGGGGTTGCACTAGTTAGGTCAATACACAAAGCAAAAGATACACTATATGAAGGGCAAATATATCTAACATTGCATAGCATATGGCCAATTTTCTGGGCACACAAAAACTTATAGCTGCAACTCTGGAGTGAAGGGTTCTTATAGATACAATACAATTCTATTAAAACAAACTGAATTTAGTGCATAATAATGATTGAATTTCAAGGCATCCCAATGGTATTTTTTTTTGCTTTTATCTTTACATAGTTTGTTGGTTGATTGGGTGAATAAATTCTGTGGGATTGTGTGCGGTTATGCTATTTAGTTGCTTAACAAACTGAACAGCGAAAATAAGATGAACACAAGAAAAAAAAACGAGGAGAAATCAATTCAAATTTCATTTACGATAAATAGATCAACCGCCCTTCGCGAGGGTAGATAATACACATACATTATATAGAAAATGTCCCATTCTTCTTGACAGGAAAACAAGCTTCAATTTTGTTATTAGGAAGATTCAACTTATACTAAATTGAAATATGTTCAAGGCAAGTGGGAAGGATTGTGTGTAGGTGGGGTAATTCGTGATTAAATTTTCTTCTGGAAATTGGAAAAATACAATCTTTAGGTAGGTATGTATACAAGAGTGTTGCAGTGGTGGGGGATGCTGATGGTACGACCTTGTTTAGGAACATTAATGTATGTATTTTGCTTATTTGGCTTTACAATATGAAACTATGATAACAGGTATATCAGGTATAAGTTATCGCTATTGTTGTGGTAAAACCCAAAACAATAATAAAAAGTAAACAATAAACATTTATGAACTCAGTGCATATCAACCTACATATATTTATGTTGAGAATGGTCAGCCGTCACAAAGCGATACCATCGGGTGTTGACCTGATCGTGTGCGACACCATCGGGTGTTGACCTGATCGTGTTACACATTATCATAGTGGTTCGCTATGCACCAAGTGCATTACAATATTTGTTTTTTGTTTATGACTGCACTTACATATATGCTTCACATTGACTCAGAAATTGGAATGCCTTTAAGGAAATGCAACGAAGGTTTATTTTGTCAAATAGAAATTTAATTCTTACGTCATGTGAAGAGGTATGTTTGTGGGTCATAGGCAAAAGTCAATAGATATTCCAAGAGTGTGATAAATATATATTGAAAGATTTATGAAATTTTGTTAAATTATTAGTATAAATAGGAAAGATTTTTAAGAATAAAGTCAGTCTAGTTTTATAATTACATAGAACACGACTCATTTTTATTTTGCGGCTGGAGAGCTCAGATAAAACTCAATATAAATCGTGCATTTTAATGCTCGGACAGATAAGCGGCTCTTGTAGCTAAGAAAAACATAGATATACAGCCCGTATACATACCAACACCGAAAGAAGCTGGACCGAAGCCATTGACGATAGAGCAATACAAACAAAGGCAGATAAAACAAAAAACAGAGAAACCTAAAAATAAGAAGCGAGGCGGAAGAAAAAGACAGTTCCAGCGAAAGTGTGCTGATCTGCAAAGAACAGTCAACATTGCACAAGGTGCTCTAAAAAAGAGTTATTAGAACAACTACAAACCTTAAAAAACCAGGGGTGGAAGAATTTTGCCAACATACAGCATGGGTGGAAAAACTTCGAAGGAAGAAATAATAAACAATAACGTAGCTGCAGCAGCATCAGCAGCAAATACAACATCAGCATCATTATTTTCAGACAAGATAGCATACGTTAATTGTTTCCTTCTGATAGTTATTATACTATGTAAATTAAACTCATACTATAAGAATTATCTAAGAAAACACGCTCTTAAATCACTAAATGTTTAAAATCAAATAAATAGCTATACATAAAAATTCATGGAGTTCAATTCATGGAGTTCAAGGTCCTGTTCAAGGTCCTGAATTCCAAGGTGACTTTAAAGATCTTAATGATTTTTTGGGTTAAATTGAGTTTTACTCCAATACTCTTAATGATGATGTACAAAAGGCACTTTTAGTAGAATTCATTTTGGCCACCAAACTCTCAGAAAAAGTTAAAAATAAAATTCAAACTGAGAAAATACCAACAAACTTAAATGTTTTCAGAAATATTTTAAGATCTGTATATAAATCTAACAAAACTACGTCTAGATTGCATAATGATATTGCAAAATGCTATCAAGGCAATCAAGCAATTCAGATATTTGCTTCATTGAATGAGCTACAAATCTCTGAGCAAGGGGCTGAACACAGAGAACTTATAGTAAAATTGAATGATCAGATTGGAATGACAGCCTTTAAAAATGGTTTATCAGAACCATATAAGTCATTAGTAATGGCTGCAAGACCAACCAAGCTTGCAGAAGCAGTCCAAATTGCTTTAGAAGTTAGTCCTCAACATTCTAACAACATAATGTTTTTCAATAGGGAACAAAGAGGTAGAAATAATATCAGAGGTAATTATAATAGAAGATTGAATGATTTCAATAGTGATAGACATCAAAATCATGGAAATCAATACAATAATAACAATAGATATGAGAATCAGAATAGAAGTTATAATAACAACAGAGGAGGATATAATAATAATAATAATATAATAATAACCAAAATTCACAAGGAAATAATAACAGGCAACATTTTCAGGGAAACGGGTACGTCCCCGGCCGACAAAACCCGGGGCACACATCCAGAAGAAGATAATTTATATAAGGAATTCAGACAAAAATACAAATTTTATAAAATTAAAAATAAAAGGCAGAAATCAACCTATAAGTCTATTAATAGATACTGGAGCCGATATTTCAATAATTAAGAATAGCATAGTCAATAGTAATTATAACATGGAATATGGTCACAATTGTCAGATAAATGGGATAGCTAAAGAGTACATAATAACTACAGGAATCACTAAACTAGATCTATGTTTTGAAGATAAAAATGCTGAACAAAAATTTAGTGTAATAGATAATAAAATAAATTTAACCACTGATGGAATATTAGGTAGAGACTTCTTAATGGAGCATAATTGTAAAATTGATTATGAAACATGTGCGCTAACAATTTCCCTAGATGGAGAGGAGATAATATTGCCAATGAACATGAATACAAAAGATATTTATGGTAATATAAAACTACCGCCAAGAACAGAAATAATTCAAATGATAAATATAAATTTAAAAGAAGATAGTATAATATATGGAAAAGAAATTAAGAAAGGGATATTTTTAGCAAACACAATTATTCCAAAAGAAGGAAATAAGCATATAAAAATACTTAATACAACAGAGAATGAGGTTACTTTGAAACATATTTCGATAGGATTAGAACCAATCTCTAGCTATCAAATACTTTATTTTAAAAACAGTCTAGAAGATGAAGATAGATTTAAAAGAATAAAAAGTGAAATAAAAAGTGAATACAAAGTGAATCCCATAAAATTGTCAATTTAAAGTCTGTCTTATCAATAGAGGCTTAAATCTACATAGCCACAATAAATGATGGCAACATGTATAGGTATGTGTATACCTACATTAAATATCATTGACTTGAGATTCTCAGAAGTGTGATGAATTATGTAGATATGTCAGATTTATGGCAACGGTGGCCTGATGCCCTCCCACTTACATCAGATTCGGACTAAAATCAATGTTTTCGTATACCTAGTATTAAAGGTTCAATATTAATCACAAGATATTAAAGACCATACATTTTTTGTTACTAAAAAGTAAATTGTTTACACTGAAGAACTTTTCCAGCATATTGATAAGGTTTTCAAGTTCAGACCACTTTTATGCTGTAAATATTTATTTTAACAGCAGCACAAAACTATACGAAGAAGTCATCATCGTCATCATCGGCTCGACAACCGGGGTCCGGTCCTGGCCTACTTGCGTAGGCCATCCAGTTGCGCACCCCAAGGCTTCGGGTGCCCTGGTCTTCGCCATCTCTCCAGCGCAAGCATGGTCCTGTTGACGATGGTCCCTCTTGTTGCCGTGCCAGGGTCACGGATTGCGCTTTCTCCAACGCCAGGTTGAAGAGGAGGCTGGCCAAACCATCCCCTTGTCGGAGTCCATTAAAAATGTTGATTGGTCTGGATAGCAATCCGGCTATTTTTACTTGGCTTGTTACGTTAATCATGGTCAACCTACATAGTCGTGTCAATTTATTTGGGATACCGAATTCTTTCATGGCTTTGTAAAGTTCTACCCTGGTTTGTAAAGTTCTACCCTCCATCGCCTGCCTAAGGGTAAAGATTTGATCAGTTGTTGATTTGCCTGGAATGAAACCACACTGATATTGTCCGATGATGGTTTTAGCGTATGGGGTCAACCGGTCTTGTAGGATAGAGGAGAGTATCTTTTAGGCGATAGTCAACAACGTGATACCTCTATAGTTGCTGCACGTTGTGACATCTCCTTTTTTATATATGATGCATATTATACCTTTTCGCCAGTCCTCTGGCATTTCTTCATGCTCCCACACGTGCACTATAATATCATGAATTGCCTGACGTAGAGCTGGCCCAACGTGTTGAAATAATTCGGCTGGTATACCACCATCAGCTCCCGGGGCTTGGTTTTTCTTTAGCCGGCCTTGGTGACGGAAACATAGGGTATTCGTCTTGAAGCAGTGGAACCTCCACTTCTGCAGTGAGTTGACCACTTAGCAATTCATTAAAGTATCGCTCCAGTATGCTTTGTGGATCGGTGATCAGATTTCCCTCCCTGTCCTTGCAGTATGTGCAACGTGGTGTGTACTGCGTCATGTTTCGGACGGATTGGTAGAACTTCTGCGCCTGGTGCGGACCTCGCTCTCGGTTTTTTTTTATTTCACAGATTAAGTTCTTCTCCCAGGCCGATTTTTTCTGTCTGTGAAGGCGTTTTTCTATTCTTCTGAGCTCTTTATTTTCTTCTTCGCCAAAGGTGTTACTGGCATTTTCATTGCGCAGAGCAGCCGCAAGGCAATCCGCCCTCGGAAATACATACCAACAAGATAGTGATCCGAGTCGATATTTGCAACTCGGTACATTCGTACCGTCATCAAGTTGTAGTAGTGTCGACGGTCTATCAACACGTGATCTATTTGGTTACGAGTGACTCCATCAGGTGATACCCAGGTGGCTTTGTAGATATCTTTCGCGGGAACCTCGTACCCGCAACGACCATGTTTTTCGATGCTGCTAATTCTAAGACTCGAAGTCCATTGTCATTAGTGTTCTCATGCAAACTATGGGTGCCTGCATAATGCCTGAATACCGGCTCCCGACCTATTTTTCAATTCGTCTGAGGACTCCTCCGTAGGTCCGTGAACGTTAATGAGGCTGATGTTCGTAAATTTGCCTCCACGCTAAGGGTGCATAGCCTTTCGCTTATAGCGTTAAAGCCGATGATGGTAGACTTGATTTTTTCGCTGACTAGGAAGCCTACCCCAACCACATGGTGTTTCGTATGACAGCTGTAGTATACGTCATATTCTTTCTTCTGTAAAACACCATTCCCTGTCCATCTGATTTCTTGAAGTGCTGTTATGTCAGCTTTATATTTTGACAGGGCATCAGCTAGCTGGTGAGCAGCTCGAGCTCTATAGAGCGATCGTACGTTCCATTAGAAAATTCGTAAATCGTTTTGCCGTTTTCGTTGCGTTGGTTGTCGTCGTGAGATCAGTCCGTTTCCTAGGCTTGTTGCCCGGTTCGTAATTCTCTTAATTTTACGGAACAGGGAATTAACATATTGCCAAACTGAGGAACCAGCCTGATCATATTAGCCAAACCTTTTTTAAAAAGCTTGTTACTAGCGGCCGCCGCGAAGCTGGAAGTGATCACACTTCCAGTCCCAAATAGTTACGACACGTGCATGTTTTGGTATGCTACATGTTATTAACTCTATTCGTCTGATAGCTGAATGCCGAAGAAATGCCCGACATTATTTCCGAAGAAGTCAGTACCAGTAGGTACAGCGGTGAAAACTCAATGAATAGAAAAGCGATAAGGGCAGATTGGATACCCTCCGAGTTCTGCAAAAACTTATCATTACCACTTATCATTACCACTGATACATTAAAAAGTAAAGTTTTCTTTCCCGAATGTAAAATGTAGAACGGTGATACCTGAAACTGCCATACCGTGCAACCAAGCTGATATCACACACTGCATGTAGGATGATATGCGGTTATTGGATGCCCGTTTGCGTTAAATAATGCGGCTATCTAATAATATAGATGAAATCCAGTCACCGTAAATTTCGCAGACACCGATTTTATCAAAAAAAAAAATATTATGGTGCCCATTTTCTGATTTAGTCATACCCATCCGTACATTAATTTCAAAGGAAGAGTGCTTCTTAAGTGCCAGATCAAAGAGCGACGTCGACGCATATTGTATTGAAGACATCGTCCATCGCAGAACCTTTATGGTGGATGATGAGGGGGGGGTCCTATCCCCTCCCACTTGTGGTGTTAATTAAATAAAGAGGCGTGATAATTCTGCCATGTTCTGTGACCGAGAAATGTCCTTTGAGCTAAATGAAAAGCTCAACACTGTAGTTGTTCGCCGAACGCTTACATGACGTCCTTGAGTTGGTTTTTGTTTTAAGCCAAATGCTAGGAATTTCATATTGCAATCAGCTTTTCTTGCAACAAAAAAGTTTTTTTTTAATTCTCTAGTGAATCCTTCAGCAAGATCTAGAATGCTCTCGTAAAGTAAAAACATTTTTCGCCTGTGGAAATAAGGTATTATTGTCATTGACAACACATTCTACTAATAAAATTGAAATACATAATTGAACCTTTGGAGATAACTTTCCCATAAATTTACTTAAGGGACAAGCAGAACGTAAGCTGCGAGGAGCTGACTATCGCAACCAAAGCAGTCTGAAAAAGGTTCCATTTAATTATTTAAAGAACAATTACAAATGTAAATCATTTGTACAAAGTATTGAAAATGTGCTGAATGGATAACAATAAGTAATAAAATATAAAAAATTTGAGCATTTTTTGCACTTGTGAGAAAAAAGACATAAAATACCATTTAAGTGTCTCTCACCGATTATTATATTTGTATGTTTTTTTCTGATAATTTAACTATCTTTGTTATCATAAATGCTTTCATATTGTTTCTATCTTTCTATGGAGTATCCTTTATATTAACCATATCTACATATGCAAGTGTTGCAATCAACTTCATTAACGTCTCCATTTTCATTAGCTAGTAGTTGAAAACCATTTGTTCTATACATGAGTACAAAACATAAAAATGAGAATAGGTAAGTAAGCAAAAATTCAAATTTAATTCGTTAGCTGCGTTAGCATATTTTTTTTAATGCATTTTATGTTTCATCTCTACTAACAGACTAATATAAATGAATTTAAGCTGCTTTCGATTAAAAATCCATTAAATTTAAGTATGACCCACCACCACCTACAATCATACCAGAGCATAAGTGCATAATTTCACCACATCAAATATATATATATATATATATAGCGTTTCAGTACTTGGGTTCTTATTTTTTCTGCGAATCTTTTCATCCGAAGTACATTCAGAGTAAACAAAAAATAAAACAAGTCTGAAATGAGAAACGTTCGCATGGATGAACTTGCTTGGATTCCATCTCTATAATAATGATCTGTATTCATTTTTCTTCTTTTTTTTTTCTTTTCTTTGTTTCATTCGCGTAATGTGTTTTCTATATTTTTCATTCACTTCCTTTAAAAATGCAAAATGCTGTAGGATTGCTGGTTTTTGTTCTTTAACGATGCCATTTTGAATACACTTTTTGTTCATTCGTTAAAGATATTTTATTTTTCTCTGTATAGATAGGTACACGATTTTTTCATAGATTCATGAAGTGCAAATAGACGAAGTTCTTTATATTCACGTTGACAAAAGGAAAAGGATTCCATCTTCGTTTTTTCTGCTTGAGCTTTCTCGTGAACGGTTTTTTAACCAATTTTTTATTTAATGATTTTAGTAGAATCAAAATGACTTGATCAGATCAAAATATCAACTTTTTAGAAAAATGCATAGTTTTGAAAACAACACCTCTTAAAACTAGCGAAGGTACAATTTGTAAGACTCCTTATTTTTAAATTATAAAATATAAATCGATTTATTTAAAAACTGCTCTAACGATTTGATATTTTTTTTTAAATTTCTAAATTGGTTGGTATCTTAAACTAACCAAATTTTCTGCGCATGCTTTGATTTTATCTTGAATCATTATGAAAAGTAATTTTAGAAATTTTTATAAAAAATCAAACGATTTTGTTGGTACATATTTTTCATTGACCAAGTCATGTTGTTTATTTTTGTTTGATTCGTAGTGAGCCAGGGAAACACACTAAGGAGCCAAAAATATTAAATTTAGAAAATCATAAAAACTCAACATCGCAGTTAGTATTACAGATTTTTTTAGTTATAGATTTTTTTTCATCCTTCGCAATTAACTACAAAATTTGTATCAATAGTTTTTCTAGCTCATATTCGTATATGGAAATGGAACTTTAGTGGTGTTTTGAACACATCAACATATCAGCCATTTTACTCAAACCTTAGGTGTTATTTGCAAGAATAATAAATACACAAAATATGGTAGATCTTAAAAATTTTTGTTCAAGGAAATTGGAAATAGAAATGCATATGGGAGTTAAAAAAGAATGTAAGTAAAAGAAAAGAAATACTATAATATTATTTTGTTCAAACGTTGCTCAATCTAAATAACGTTTGAACAAAATAAAATTATAGTATGTTCTTCCCCAACAACCTTACTGCGGAAAAAAAGAAATGCAAATAAACTTAAAAACGTGTGGTGTTATTTTTGTTATTTTTTTTTAGTTTCGGAAATTTCAGAAACTAAAGCTAATTTATAAATAACACTATGCTGAAATTAATTCAGGGAAAGAACTCTACTGGAATCTGCTACACATGGGAGTTTATTCTACTTTTAGTGGGAATATATATTCCACTTTCCAATGTGAAGTAATTTCCCAATGATGGTGAGAAATTCTGCACTTTTATGTAAGAAAGAAGTTAACTTTCTGAATTGGAGTTGTTTCCCTCTGACTGTGAGGAATAATTTCACTTGTTTGTGTAAAACTTTAAAAATAACTGTTTCGCGAATTTTTTATCGTATCTTTCCTAATGCTTCTAACCTAACTTTTTTTTGTTTGTTTTGCTCCCTTTTTGATCCCCCTGACTTGCCCACTATAGGATTCGTGGTGAGTACGAGTTTTGGGTTGACGTGAAATAGCACCAAACAAAAAAAGACCAAACGGGGAAGGATAGACCCCCTTCCTATACGACTTGTTTCTTGTCTCGACCCAACCTAGTCGCTCTATTTTCTTGGCACATATTATGTGAATCACCCTGTATATAAGAAGCTTATATTTCCCGGATATATAATAATTAAAAAAAAATTTTTTTTTAAAAGATCAGAGACAAGTTTTCTTGACAAATAGATGTAAATTCTTTTGAGACAGGTTGAGGATACAGAATTTCAGCATTGGCAAAAAGAAAAACTTACATTAAAGTACTCAAATTAAGAAGAATGATTAAAGGCTTAGAATAATTGGATTTTAAAGAATACAGTTTTCTATCAAATATAAAAGACATGGATTTTCGCCTTGTATTGAAAAACGAACACTTTAATCTTATAGAGGATATGCTTCGATTAATCTATAATTAATGAAGCAACGCAAAGAAATATTTTACAAGAAAGCGTTGTTTGCGAATGGCATAGGTACATTGGTATACATACATATATGGTATATATTTTGAATAAAAAACTTGAAACTATAAAAAAACTTGAGAAATAAATGCTTAAACATATTCAGATAATCTAGTAAAAGTATTCATCAAAACGAAAACTAATGTAAATTATAATTTAAACAAAAAAAAATTATAAAAATATCCGCCCAGGTAAAAAACGGGACAAGTCTACTCTTTTACAAAATTAAACTAATGATGAAATCTTTTAGCTCTTTAGTTTTACTATATGATGATCTATTAACTTTTTGAAAAATCTATGTGTTGCTCAAGCAAAAAATAAAATTAAAACAATCCGTTGTATGTTAAAATTCAATGTTCAACGATAACTGGGAAAAAAGATACATGAATTTTCACTGATAAACGCTTTATTGCCGTGGAAAAATGACACAAATCACGTACTTAACTCACTTAAAAAATTCTAATAAATACATAACGACATGAAATAAAAATTTATTAATGTTATGGGTATAAGAACATCATTGTGCAACAAAACTGTGTCTTTTAATTTTGTATTTTCCGTTAAATTTAGCCGGCATTATGTAAATAAACTTTTATTCTGTACACATTAAAAAAAAATTGATAAAAGTCAATTTTTTACTTGTATATATATATATATATACATATACAGGGTGAGTCATGAGCAATGCGACAAAATGCTAGGGCGTGTAGGTTGCGTTGAGACAAGAAAAAAATCGTATGGGAAGGGGGGGTCTATTCCCCTCCGTTTAGCCGGGAGGGGCAATTTTCGAAAAAACTGACTTAAAATGGGAAAAAAAATATTTAAAATCAACGGCTTCATTCACAATGCTGTGCGATACGTTTTTGAAAAGCCAATAACTTTTTCTTTCATTCTGTGTTTAAATAAATCTATTTTAAGAAATAGTTTTTGAAATATTAATTTTCAAAGTCAAAATTTTGAAAAAAAAAATTGAAAAAAAAATTTCAAATTCATTTTTTTCAAAATTTTACGTAATTAAGTGCTAATTTTAATTTCAAAATTCAATGCTGTAATTAATTTTTAGTCAAAAACAGAAAACCGGATGCCAAAATGTATCTTAGTTTTTGAGAAAATAAGAAAAACTAGAAGTATTTTTTTCCAAGAAAAACACTTTTTTTTTTTTGGTTTTCCAAATTTGACCTGCTCAGGTCAATTATTAATAAGGGAATTATTCCTTTCTTATTTTTCATTACATACCATCCGATTTTAATCAAATAATAAAAAAAAACGAATTAACTTTTTACTTATTTTACTAGTTTTACTTTTAATTTTTTTTTATTTCTCAAAAACTAAGATACATTTTGACATCCGGTTTTCTGTTTTTGACTAAAAATTAATAACAGCATTGAATTTTGAAATTTAAATTAGCACTTAATTACGTAAAATTTTGAAAAAAATGAATTTGAAATTTTTTTTTCAATTTTTTTTTTTTTAATTTTGACTTTGAAAATTAATATTTCAAAAACTATTTCTTAGAATAGATTTATTTAAACACAGAATGAAAGAAAAAGTTATTGGCTTTTCAAAAACGTATCGCACAGCATTGTGAATGAAGCCGTTGATTTTAAATAATTTTTTTCCCATTTTAAGTCAGTTTTTTCGAAAATTGCCCCTCCCGGCTAAACGGAGGGGAATAGACCCCCCCCTCCTATACGATTTTTTTCTTGTCTCAACGCAACCTACACGCCCTAGCATTTTGTCGCATTGCTCATGACTCACCCTGTATATATATTTATATATATATCTGTCCAGACAAGTACAAAGCTTGAATACTTCTAATCTTGTCTATATTTCAGTTAAGTTTATGTTCATTTAGCGACATCAAATTTGACTCAAAATTATGTTTCCCTAACAACATACATATCTACAAGGGTCAAAATCCCGAAAACCGAAATCCCGAACCAAAATCCCGAAAATCCATAATCCAGAAAACCCAAAATCCAGAATCCCGAAAACCCACAATCCCGAAAATCCATAATCCAGAAAACCCAAAATCCCGAAAAGCCAGAATCCCGAAAACCCACAATCCCGAATGGGATCCCGAAATCCCGAAAAATTATATAAAATGAAAAATTTGCGCAAATTTTTCATTTTATATAATTTTTCGGGATTTCGATTTCGTAAAAATAATCCTAAGTGTAAATTTAAGAAGTATAGGCGTAAAAAAAATATTAGTGTTTAGTACCGTTAGTATAAATCTTTGAAAATGATTTCAAGTTCTTATTGTGCTTTCAGTAGTGTTGTGTTGTGAGGCGAAGAGCAAATCCGTGTGAAAACATGCATCGAAAAAATTATCTCCGGTGAAATGCCAAATATAAAAAAACGATTGAAAGTTAAAGAGAAAAAAATTAATAAAATCTTCTCTGAACGCAATGAACGTTCGCAAATAAATTATTTAAAAGAAATATCATACAATATAAATTTATATTAATTATGATAATCATATGTAATTTAACCACCTAATTGACTGTTATTGTTATTATATTTCGTTTATTTCTTTTGTTATTGTTAAATTCTATGTTATACCTGTATGACTTTATCTTCAATTAAAGATTCAATGTGCAGACAATTTTGACTTTTTCTGTTTTGTTTTCGGGATTTTGGCCTTTCTGGATTCTGGGTTTTCGGGATTTTGGGTTTTCCGGATTGTGGGTTTTCGGGATTCTGGCTTTTCGGGATTTTGGGTTTTCTGGATTATGGATTTTCGGGATTTTGTGTTTTCTGGATTATGGATTTTCGGGATTGTGGGTTTTCTGGATTCAGATTTTCGGGATTGTGTCCGTCTCCCATCTACAACATGTCTCCTTTTCGTAACATTTGCGCAAAACAAATCAAATTCTACCTATCCATATAAAAGTATTATATTTACAATAATTTTGAAAGAATTTCTATTAAAAAGGCTCTCATATCAAAAAGAAAGTAATTTAAACTCAATAAAATTCTTTGAATTACGAAATTCCATTGACGTTATCCTTAAAAATTTAACGAAGGACATCTACAACGTGTTCAGT
This sequence comes from Baccha elongata, assembly GCA_951217065.1. Taxonomy (NCBI): domain Eukaryota; kingdom Metazoa; phylum Arthropoda; class Insecta; order Diptera; family Syrphidae; genus Baccha; species Baccha elongata. Next base: position 724,854 of record CATNUY010000149.1, read on the forward strand.
AGCAGTAGGTACAACATTATTGTAACAGCAAAACATCATCCCTCGTTTCATCAAAGTGTAAAGACATACCAATTTTCAAGTAAGTGCGGTTTCAAAATGTCAAAAACGATAGGAATTCCACACTCAAGCGTACACCTTGCACGTGTCAATACCTACTTGAATTCTGTAATTTTCTGACATCAAAGGAACACTGACTCTCGAAAAATACATAAAATTCTTCCTCAAGGGGTTTCTGGAGTAGATATTGGTGATATTATTTGAACTCATATAATATTAACACATTAATTTGCTGGGAAGTGATTTTTGTTAAGCTCGACTACCGATATAGGGTCGTTATTCTTGAAGGTAATCTTTTCGCCCATGTACACTAAACCAAATTCCGCTCGTATTTCAAACAAATGAGCTGGTATTTCAATTCAATATACTTACTATACATACTTAACTGATATCGCAAACGATTATCTACCGTGTTTGTTCAAATCATTTTCACTTTGATTCAAAAGTGTTTTTTATAACACAGGCTTTTTGAATTTAAATACGGTGCTATTAAAATCTAGGTCACATTTTTTTCTCTCAGTGTACCCTTAATCAGTGTTGTTCCTCTACGTGTCGACTTTAACTGTCTACATTTCAACGAAGACAATTGTGTCGAAAATTTCAACAATGTCAACAATGTGAACAACGTGTGGAATATGCTACAATGAAACACCAAAATCTGGCCAGAAAACTTTTACGAATTTTTGCTTCATTCGCACAAATTGAGTTTTTTCCAGCTGGGTACACGTGCCCGCGTCATCGAGAAATCACCTCACGTTTGAGAGTTCAAAAACGATACTTCATCTCTACTACTCCCTACGAATAGAAGAAGCAGAGGTCTTCACTCCGAAGACGAGGAATTTAAAATATCGGAAATAGTTTATGTTCATTGGCGCAAAATTTAAAACGATTAAGCATCATACTAAAAAGTATTTAGCATCATACTAGGTTAAAAAACTATTGTTTTGTGACCTAAATATGTTTAAGGATGATGGTAAATCGTTTAAAATTTTGCGCCATTGTTTTTAAATAAAACACTTTTTAGAACAACATAAATGCATTAAATTTTAATGCATTTATAGTATTCTTTCTATTGGTTTATTTAGGAGCAAAATGAAAAAAAAATTGTTTACATTGTCTTCGTTGTCGACATTGGTATGAAGACAAAAAGCAATTTTCTACATTGAATTATCTACAGGTAGACAATCGTGTAGTCTACATTTATAGTCTACATGGCACAACACTGCCTTAATGTTATATAAGAAAATGTCAATCAGATTTCGATTTATTAATGTGTTTTTTTTTCTTTCGTGTCTTGATCCAGGTTTCATCAATCAATAGAGTTTTAAGAAACCTGGCCTCACAAAAAGAACAACAAGCCCAACAGCAAAACGAATCGGTGTACGAAAAACTGCGAATGTTCAATGGGCAATCAGGTGGATGGGCGTGGTATCCTAGTAATGCACCACCAGCACACTTGGCACTGCCGCCAACACCAGCAGCTACAAATCTTACAGGACAAATCAACAGAGACGATTTACAAAAACGTGGTGAGTTTTGAGTAATGAATATTTATTCGTTTTTAATTTCCACCTGAGGTTTTTCTCGCTAGCTTGTCCAGAGTAAAACCAGTCCAAAGAAGCAACGTACACTTCATAAAAAAATGTCAGAAATTCAACAGAAACTTTATTAAAAATCGTTAATTTATAGTTAAATCTGTATTATCACCTCTTTAATATTCGTGTGTAATAAAAGCTATCTAGTATAATAGTGCAAATATTAAAATATTCCGGGTCCTTGTCTTCTAGTTGGTATATTTACCTTCCGGCCCTAAAGATATATACACTCTGTGTCACTTGATTAAGGACAAGCAGTTTTGCATTTTAATTTTGCTATATTTTGCAAACCCTCGGTATTTTGGGATAAACCAAATGCAGAACGAATGAAGGATTTATTAGGTTTATATTGTAAGGAAAAATTAGGATTATGTTGATAGTTGCATAATTTATGACGCTTTTCCCAAAAAGGTCATAAAATGTACCTGCTTTTTTTGTTTCAATTGATTAAGGACAGTAGACAAATTTACATGTTTCAAGCTTAAAAAACAATTAAACAGTAAAATTTTAGTTTGTATAAATAAACGTTAGTTTTATTCCATGAATTGCAACAGTTTTTATTAATGGGTACTACCCCCTGATCGCTGAATCACTTCAAGTAGCCTGCTGCGTAGAGATTCATAGAGTTTTGTCAAAAGAAGAGAGAGAGAGAAAACAAGTGAAAGTCGATATTTTAGAGTGCTCTAGTTATTTTTCGCTTTATTTAAAAAATCTTAGTTAAAAAAAACAAAATTAAACATAAAATCATTTTTGAAAATTAACTTTATAAGAAAAGTGCAATATCTCATAAAAACAAAACATTTTAAAAGGTAATTTAAGTCACTAAAATATATCGCAGAGGTTGGCCATTTTCCTGTGTATAAGAAATACATATATATGAACCCAAAGAGAAAATCGGGGGAAATATCTCCAAAACAATCACCAAGCTGCAAAAAAAAATTCAACATCCAAAGTTTGTTTACTACCCAAGAAGAATATCGCAATGGCACCAACATCTTCCTCAGCAAATGAATTAAAATCAATTGTCGATAGTTGCCTGGTTGAACATTTAAAAAACATAGCGACAAAGGATGACGTCTTAGCTGTCTCTGCTGAAATACAGCTCTTACGGTCGCAAAATGAGCACCTAACGCAACGTTTAGCTGTCGTTGAGAACTATTGCGAAGCACTTGAAAGACAGTTGGAAATTTTACACCAAAAATCAAATGAAAATACGGTTGTATTACATCTACCTCCAGATGAGAAAGCAGACATGAATAGTCTAGCAAAACAAACTTGTCTTAAACTTCTCAATCTGAATGAAAATGCAGATCTATCTTTTGATAGAGCACAAGAATTATTTAATCGTCACAACAACAAAACCACTATGGTACTTAATTTCAATAACAAACACACAGCACAAACAATAATAGAAGCCGCACCGAAACTTAAGAACACCGGGATTGTGGTACATCGAGAGCAATCCTTTCTTTTTCGGAAAAAAAGAAGAACTCTTTTCGAAATTAAAAACAAACTCTTGAAAATCAACCCGAATGTGAAAATCATGATCAGGGGATCTAAACTTCAAATATCGGACTTTTCATTTTCACATAACTCACTACGAGGATTGACAATAACAAAAAGTGATGAGTTATCATTTTTCAAAACTACTTTTGGTGAGGATGCAATGTGCTTTTTTGACATAAACGTCAGAGGGAACAACAACATCTCTCATGTACCAAGTGAGCCATCTGTGAGTCACTATGTAAACAAACAACCTGGTTCGGGTCCCAACTATAACCAGAATCATCTTTCAACATAGGATAGAGTTGCCGTCTGCCATAAATTTAATTTCAATTTAAACATTTTCTGTTATAATATAACAGGTCTAAAAAATAAGTTGCTTATGCCAGAATTTTTTAAATTAGTTTTAAGTTATGATGTTTTTATATTATTAGAGACGTTTGTGGAAGAAGGTAAAGAGTTACAATATTTAAAATATTTTGAAGGTTTTAATTTGAAATGGATACCGGCTATTAGAAATAGTAGACTTGGTCGAGCCAGCGGTGGCATCCTGTGTGGGATAAAAAACAACATTTCCAAAAATCTATCTTTTAAAACTAATGAAAGCAAAATTGTATTAGATTTTATCATAAACGCGAAACACTTTATTATAGTACCTATTTATCTTAATTTTAATGGATGGAGTTCTGATTTTGAGGAACTTCAAAATTTTCTCTTAAGTCAAAATAATGAAAATATTTTAATAATTGGGGACTTAAACAGTCGAATAGGTGACTTCCAAGACTCTCCTTTTATAAGATGTGAACATTTTTTAGCCAAGAGAAGCTCTTTAGATGAGTGCATTAATGCAAACGGAAAAGGTTTGATGGATTTGATAGTGGACTTTGGGTTTTTCGTTTTAAATGGTTGTTCAATGAGTGATAGTATCGGTAATTTTACATTTATATCGGCTCAGGGATGTTCTGTTATTGACTTTTGTCTTGCAAAGGGGGAGTGGCTTCAAGTTGTCAATAATTTTGAAGTACTTCCGGCTAATTATTCAACGCACCTACCTATCTTTTTGTCGTGTGTTTTTAAAACTCATATCCGACCTCAAACTGAAAATGTCAACAACAGGATTCGATGGGTTGAACAAAAATCAGATATTTATAGAAGAAATCTAAATGAGCATGCAGTGAACTTCTCAAATCAAGCTATAAGTACAGTAAACGAAACAACAAATTTAGTTCTACAAACTATAAGACAATCTGCAGTCACCCGCTCAAACAATGATCGTTATACTTTTAAATGTAGTTGGTATGATGAGCAATGTAGAAAAAGTAGAGAAAGATCTTTTCGGCTGCTTAAAATTTTCAGAAATACAAAAAATGAAGCCTTTAAATCACTGTATCTGCAAGCAAATAATGCTTTCAAAGAATTATGCAAGCAAAAAAAGGAACTTTTTCTAAGAAAATCTGCATTGAATCTTCTTGAATGCAGAGATTCAAAAGTTTTTTGGAATAATGTTCGAATCTTAGGAGACCGTAATAAGTCGACAGTAACATATATTAGTATTGATATCCTAGCATCGCACTTTGAAAAACTTTTGTTACAAGATTTTTTCCAAACGTCTATAAGCTTTGCTCTTCCATTAATATATATTGAGGAATTGGATGCTCCTTTCTCAATGTTAGAACTTTTTGCTGCGCTCAAAAAATTGAAAAACAATAAAGCTTCTGGGACAGATGGCATTCCATCTGAGTTCTATAAGAATGCGACTTCCCAGTTTTTGGAACACATTTTGATTCTGTTCAATAAAATGTTCGATGAGGAAAGTTACCCAGATATTTTTAGGTCTTTAATGATATCTGCGATTCTTAAAAAGGGTGACCCTAATCTTCCCGAAAATTATAGAGGAATTTCTGTTCTCAGTTCTTTTCGAAAACTATTTACCCAAATTCTTTTCTTCAGGCTTGTTAACTGGGTGGAACGAAATAACAAAATAAGCTGTTTTCAGGCTGGATTCCGAGCTAATCTCTCGACAGTCGACCAGATCTTTACTCTAACTAGTGTAGCTAGACGTTTTATAGAAAAAAAAAATCGAATCTGTATGCATTTTTTGTAGATTTTAAGGCAGCTTTTGATACCGTTAATAGGAGATCGTTATTATTTAAGCTCGCAGATGTAGGGGTATCGACTAAATTTATAAGAACTTATGACCAGCTTCTTACAAATATGACTGCATGTGTATCCAACGGTAGTAACCAGTCGAAACAGTTTAGATCTGATGCCGGTGTCCCACAGGGCTGCATTTTAAGCCCTCTTATATTTTCGCTTTTTATAAATGATATTGAAGATCATATCCCTGGCGGTGTTACTTATGGTGATCTACAAATCAAAGTTTTGCTTTATGCGGATGACCTTGTTGTTTTAACTGATAACGCGGTAACACTTCAGCTCCAAATAAACAAGCTAAAACAGTACTGTGATATCTGGGACCTCAAAATAAATACATCTAAGTCTAAAATAATGGTTTTTAGATCTCAGAACCGTAGTGCTCGAAATGACCGTACGTGGACCCTCAGTGGCTCCAATTTAGAAGTTGTGCCTGAGTACAAATACTTAGGATATCTAATAACTCACAATTTGAATCTGAGAGCGCACATAAAAGATAAACTAGCTGTAGCAAAGGCAGCAATTAATTGTATGTGGTCAAATTTCTTCAACAACAAAAGTATAGACCCGGCTTCAAAATTCATAGCAAAAGCAGCTTTTAACGGTTGCATCAAAACCGTTAAAAGCTGCTTTTGCTATGGTAATGAAGTTTATGGGTACAAGCAACTGGAAGAAATTGAATCTATCCAAAGATTTTTCTTCAAACGGATCTTTAGGCTGCCATATAACACACCAAATTATGCGATACACGTCGAATCGGGATTGCCTCCAATGTATATTAGGAACCTTAAAGCTAACGCAGACTATATCATCAAAGTCATGCAAAGGCCGAACACCAATCTGCAGAAAAGAATTCTTTTAGTGTCATTAAGATGTCGATATACTCCTTTTAAAGATTGGTATGAATTGTCCTCGACACAAAACTATCCTCTGACTTTCTGTGTGGAAGATCTAGATTCGTGGAGAACTGCATTCTATGATTGCATTTCTACTCTAGATGAGCAAATATTTCTGGCTTTTAACGATAGGGCGAGGGAGTCTGTGTCGAGAACAATGTATAGCAAACTTAATCTCTGTTTGGGGGAAGCCAATTACTTTAGAGATGAATTTACTGTTTGGGAGATGAGTTTGATTTTTAAAGCTCGCACAGAATTGCTAGAGCTCAACTATAGGCCTCACAGAAATGATATTAGTCCCCACTGCACATTGTGTAATCTGAATCAAATTGAAAACATCTTCCACTTTTTGGCAATTTGTCCCATTTTACAAGAAATTCGGCGACTATACTTCAACAAGAGTTATCTATCGCTAGAGGAATGTTTAAGTGTTCTGAACGGAGAGAGTGGTTGGAATCTGCTTATTCGGTTTATCTCACATTCGGTTGAGTATAGAAATACATATGTGAATCTATTTTAGGTACATACCTATGAAGATAGAATCTGATTTAATTTTGTTTTAGCTAAACTAAAAGCCTGATTATTGAGGATAAAACTTAATTTAATTTTGTTTTAGCTAAACAAAAAGCCTGTTTCAATTTAATTTTGTTTTAGCTAAACTAAAAGCCCGCGATACCAGTTGATATTTTAAGTCTTTAACTGCTTCCAAATTCTGTTTTGTTTTAGGTAAACCTAATTTATTAAATGTAAAATAAAGCCAAACTTTTGTCATAAAAATATGAATCAATATTGTTACTTACTTTATTAATTTCGTTTTCGCTAAACTAAAAGCATATAAATTTAAGTCCTTTTTTGTTCTAGGTTATGTTTAATTTTTTTTTCTGCTTCTTAATTTCTATTTTTTTGTCATAAATCTTTTTGTATACATTTTCTCTCAGATTATATAGATATATATTTAATTAACCGGCAGACGGCTTAGGGCCATGCTTGTATATCTTTTTAACTTTAAGTTTGTATTCTTCTGAAAAAAAAAACAATAAAGATAATAATAATAATAATAATAATAAAAAATATTCATACTCAATATCGAAAAATGAAAATAGAAAACTGCCTGTCCTTAATCAAGTGACACGGAGTATTTAAACTCTCCATAGTTAAATCAAGTTACAGGTATTGTTGGTTAATTGTTGTTGGTTAGCTTCGATTGTACACTGCAAGTCATAAGGATAGAAGCAGGCATATTTGAGAAGTAAAACTGATGTTACTACCGTTATATGCAAATTATACATAAAAAGAGCATGGGTAACAATAAAGTAGTTCATAGGGCTTTTAAATAGGCGACTATATTCTCATGATTCCATAGAGTTGCCTCTTTCACACAACAGTAGTTCTTATGGGTAAGATTCTGTTAGCCTCCAATTCGTTTGAGGGTGTTTGCTTGGTTTGACAGACTAGTAAAAAAGCTGAATTAAAAACTAAATGGAGAGTTGTCAATTTTTATAAACCTGGATTAATAAAATTCAGAAGGCTGTCTTTAAATTAAGTCAAAAATAAATTAATTAAAATCGCGCCATAAGAATAGAAGTAGTGCCAAAATTAACGTTTTTATTAAGTGGTAAGATCTTTTTTGACATCGATGGATCACTTTGCAGAGTAAGCACATTAAGTCGTATGTTTTAAGAAAAATGGGAATTTTGGATGGGCTGAATTCTTAAAACTATTTTTGTCACTATCTAAGAAAACAGGAGCGATTTCTGAACAAAAATCAAAACATGGAAGGATAGTGGTGGAGGTGCAAAATTCTTCTATAGAACCATTGACTTGATGTTACAAAACACACAAATTAATGGAAACAGCTACAAAACCTTGCTTGAATGAATTTTTCCAAAAATTTATGATATCTTTGGGTAGATCTCATGGATTTTCAACACGACAAAGCCCTTAAACTCACATTCCGAGTAGCAACCAAATTGTTAATTTTTTGGTTTCACCAACGTACACTATGGACCTCGACGCAATGGAAAAAGTATGTATGTGACTGGGTTCAAATAAAAAGTTTATGAAGAATGGAGATTAAACGGTAGCAAGGAAGGGTAAATTCTTGCCATTAAAATGGCCTGGAGTAAGATTTTCTTGAACTACTTGGATTCGATAAATAATCCGCTTAAATCATGGAATTTTTTAAATTATTTTAAACACTGATTATTGAAAATAATCAATTTAATATCAATAAATTAAAAACGAAATAAAGAATAATTGCAACATTTCTGTTTTGTTCTATTTTTTAAGTGCTTCTATTCTTATGACGCGTTTAAATCACACAAAATTATTGGTTTATTGAAAAAAATTTCCTTTCAGTCTGTCATAATATGAAAGAAATTTGAGTTCTACTCCTCGAAAATGCGTGCTTCTATCCTTTTGACTTGCAATGTATGTATATCGCTCCGGCATCCAAATTTAGTAGATAAGTAGAGGCACTACAGACTTTCACTCTGTTAAAATTACAGGCTCTCATATGGGTTAGGGTCTTAATTCTGACTATCATAATATTGTTAGTAAATTGTTATGTGAAAAAAAAAATTCCCAGAGTTTGTACATTGACAGAATTTTGAGAAACAGAATTTGGAACCAGAATTTTGACCATTCGCACTGGTAAAACGACAGTGTTTCACTACAGACTCGCATTGGTAAAACTACAGGCCTTCACACAGAAGAATCTACAGTCAATCTCACTGATGGTAAAACTACAGGCTTACGCACAGGTGAAACAACAAGCTTCCGCACTGGTAAAATTACAAACTTTCGCATGCCTGACTCTTTAAGCTTTCATTGGTAAAATTGGCGTTCGCACAGGAGAAACTACAGACTTTGGAACTGGTAAATTTTCAGGCTTTTATACTGGTGAAACTACAGACTTTGGAACTGGTAAATTTTCAGGCTTTTATACTGGTGAAACTACAGGCTTTCCCAAACGACAGGCTTTCACAGAGAAGAAACTACAGGCTTCGCACTGGTAAATCTACACTATATCCCCACATTTGGGGTCTTATTTCATTCTTCCATTCTACAGCGATTTTTGGCTTCTTGCGACAATGAACGCATCGTACCGTTTTATTTTTTGTGATGATTTATTAGAAAATTCCCAAATTCAACTGAGAAAGAAGTTCCCAATGTCATATAGACACCTAATGAACAGTAATTTTATTTAGTGATGATGTATTAGAAAGTTCCCAAATTCAACTATGAGAGAAGCCCCAATGTCATGTAGACACCTTAGGCATTAATTGAGTTATGTTTTGGGGGCATGATTTCCCATGCAACCCCCTGCCTGAGCTCATTATAGACTTTTTAGGTTATTTCTGGATAGTTATTTAATGGAGCCAGTGAAAATACATGGTTCTGTGTTTTTTAGGGTAGGTGCTACCTGCACCCGAAAGCATATTTGAATAATCTTTGTTTTGCAGAAACTGGTGTTTCTATAACCATATCTATAGATATAAGCTTTTATTTGATTTTTTTTTTATTGTTGCACATATTAGGTATGAAATCTATAAACCCCCAAGTGAACTAACTCGACCGCCGATCAAAACATTTTAAAATGATAAGCTCAAACTCATAAAAATGTGTTTGTAGTTTTGTACTTTTGTAACAATAGCCACAGCCCTCTGAGCTAAACTCGATCTTAGAACCAACAATCTAGTCCCGGGCCCATTAATTTATGTTCTTCCGAAACCATTCATTCGTTTTAATTAAACAATTTAACGTCGTCATCGTCCCTTTAAGGGATTCGCTATTTTTGTCCAGCTCTTAACTGTAATGTTCAATGAATTGAATAATTAATTGTAATCATCCCTAAGAACCTGTTATCTCTTCGTATTCAATGCAAAACACTTCCATGCATTCCTTGAATAATGACAACAACAAATAATTACACTTGATTTTCTCCAATGGCAGGCATAATATAAAAAGAGGAAAATAGTTAGTATCTACACATTTACCACCCTCTCCTTGTACAAAAATACATCTATAGATACAACATGATGCTTATGTTCTTCTCATTGCTTGTTCACATTTGTTAAACTATTCCATTCCCTTATCTTCAAATTTATCGATACCATCAGGATCAAAAGGACAAACATCCACTCAGATGAATCCTTAAATTCCATCGAATCGGGTCGACCGGAGTTCAGTGCATGCAACAAAGATTCATTTGAATTTTGTGGACTTTCAATTCAACTTCCAACCCTACAAATCAATACAACAAAAGGGATGCAGATTATACATATCGTTATAATGCCGAAGCAGAAAGACAGTTATGTTATGTTACGCCTGGTTAAATGTAATGCGTTCGTTCGGCCAGTGTGGCCCATAGGCCATAACACAACCTAGACCCTAGCAATCGTCCCTTACTAAAAATTATGATGGATTATACATATTCAAATTGGGGATTCTAGTTAATAAAACATGTATCTACCTGTCTTCTGTAGATAAGTAGAAACAGACACCCATTGCATTGACCATTTCTAGTAAAACTTTAGTTACTCTCATGTGGATGAGGATACGTCGTCGATTACGCCAATAATAAAGATGAATTGTATTGCATACGTAATTAAATGATAATTGGGTAAGTCCCAACATCATCGTCGTTCCCACTTACATTCGTCATTGTATGATAGGATCAACTTTATGTTTTCGGCCTGTAATTTGATTTCGCTTACACTGGTAATTTGTGGATTACATGGCGAAAGAAGATGACGATGCGATGCAATGGGTTGTTCAATATAGGAAAAATGAAAAATTAACTGAAGCGTAATGTGCACTCAAAAGAGCCTTCCTAAACAATGTATACGAAGTTTTTTGTGCACATTTTTTGTGTCGGTGTCCAGTTGCATCTCCCTACTATCTGCTATAATTTTTGAGGATGGTATTAAAGTGCATCCATTCCACACACAAAATGCAAATAAAAAAAGGAGAAGTCTGCGTAGACATACTTAATTTACGAAATACTTGAGTTTTTTCCAAATTTTTATGTTACAAACATAATAATAATGTTGTGGTTTAGGGATACTAGTCTTTTTTTGTATAAAGTTTACATAAGATGAACGTGCAATGAATGTTTGTAAAAATAAAGAGTATGACTGGTCGCAAAAACTTGCTCTTGTGGCAAAGTACTTTCTTGCTAACGACTTGGAAATTAATTTAACCAGTTTTTAATAAAAACAAATTTTTGCATTTTCAAAAAACTTTTTTGTCGAATATTTATCAGGCACAGCAGGACTATCTGAATATCAAATTTCACCAACAACTGTGTATAAATTTAAGAGATAGTCGGCATAAAAATGCTTCTATGGGAAGCGTTTAAAAGCTTTTTCCGAACTTTTTTTTTGATGAAATGCTTTGTCTTGGCAACAAATCACTCATGCGAAATTTTATCAAAATTGATCGTATTTAAAAAAAAAAAAATTCGTTTACGGTTAGGTTTATATGGCAGGTACCGTTGTAATTTCAATTTCTCCTCTAGGGAATGGTCAATGAACCCTGCATACCAAATATGAAGTTAATCGGTTCAGTCGGTTGGGCTGTAGGTACTTATACAACCAGACTGACGGACAGACAAACAGAATTTCCGGACTCAGTCTTTTCGACTTCTCTATCATCGTCATGTCATGATTGTTTGATACTTCATTTTTGTTTGTACGAATGCATAACTTGCCTTTATAGTATACATAGCTACAATCGCTAGTAAAAACTCGTACATGAGTAGATACATGAACGGAATTGTTGAGGCAAAAAAGTGCTGAGTTACTATACTCACTCAGGACAATGACGTGTCGTTATTTTTCCAACTATTTTTAAGATAAGATTCGTTTTTATTTATTTTTAAAAGTTATGCCAAACAATGTTCTTTTAAAAAATATAAAATCTTAGCATATGAACTCCTTACAAGGACCTAAATAAGAACCATTTCAAAACGCTTTCTTGTTTGATTTTCAAAATATTGAATTTATAACAAAACATAATTGTAATCAACAATTTTTATGACTAGAAAAAAAAATAACGTCGTTACCATTCCATAATTTGGTTAACATCCTTTCGGTTGTTAGGAAAACAGTAAAGAATACTTTCTTGAATCAAGAATTTAAACTAGTATTAAATATAAAAATATTAAAAGCCATACATTTTTTCCTCACATTTTTTCCGCTTAGTAGAAAACAGTTCACCGGATATTAAAACTTTGGTGTTTTTTTGCCGTTAACTTCCATTTCTTAAAATTTAATTAGCTATAACTTTTTTCATTTGTTTAATGGGTGGTAACTGGTGCGGCAACTAACTTTACGGAAACTTATTTCACATGGAAATTAACTTCACTACATATAGCCCAGTAAAATTAGAGTTTTACTTCGAGATAATTTTGACAAAGCTGGATTATGCTGGAGACCATTGTTTGGATGCCATAAGCAAATCCTAAAAATTATCCATGATTTGGTTCGGAGCTAAAAAAAATTGAGGGGGGGGGAAGGGAAGGGATGTGGTCAAAATATAATTTTTTGCTATTATCTTGGAAACTATAATTTTTTTGCAAAAAATGTTAAGGTACAAATTGTAGCCATCAACTGATTTAGAAAAAAAAGTGTTAAATTATTACTAAGTCTATTTTTTGAAAACACTGCACTTTTTTACCAGTATTTGACGCTTTTTGCTTTATTTTGTGTGAATTTGCTACTACGAAAAACTAATACTATATCGGGTAACTCCCATAGAATAGTTTTAGTTTTTACTAATTTTATCGAAAACTCCTTCGAATATTTTGATAAAAATTTCCTCCGCATAGTGAAATTACTTCTCCCAATAACGCGATTTTAAAAATGTAAACTATGTGCAGAAAGAACATAAATCTTTTAATTCCCTGAATATTGGGCTAGCGCTAGGTACTTATATCAATATTATACTACGAAATAAATCTGTATATGAATGATTTATTTCGTAGTATAATATTGATATAAGTACCTAGCGCTAGCCCAATATTCAGGGAATTAAAAGATTTATGTTCTTTCTGCACATAGTTTACATTTTTAAAATCGCGTTATCATTTCAAAATAATTCAACTGAAAATACACCGCAGTCCATCTTTTCATGACGATTATAATAATATAATGTAATAATAAAACATTATACAGGGTGAGTCATGAGCAATGCGACAAAATGCTAGGGCGTGTAGGTTGCGTTGAGACAAGAAAAAATCGTATTGGAGGGGGGGTCTATTCCCCTCCGTTTAGCCGGGAGGGGCAATTTTCGAAAAAACTGACTTAAAATAGGAAAAAAATTATTTAAAATCAACGGCTTCATTCACAATGCTGTGCGAAACGTTTTTGAAAAGCCAATAACTTTTTCTTTCATTCTGTGTTTAAATAAATCTATTCTAAGAAACAGTTTTTGAAATATTAATTTTCAAAGTCAAAATTTTGAAAAAAAAATTGAAAAAAAAATTTCAAATTCATTTTTTTCAAAATTTTACGTAATTAAGTGCTAATTTTAATTTCAAAATTCAATGCTGTTATTAATTTTAAGTCTAAATAAGAAAACCGGATGCAAAAATTTTATGTCGTTCTCAAGAAATTAAAAAAAAAACCAAAACCACCTTTTTCTAAGAAAAACATTTATTTTTATTGTAACGAAGCAATTTATTTATTTATTTAGCATTAATCTTAGTTTTTTTTACTTTTTTTTTAATTGGAGTTTTATGAGAACGTAATAAAATTAAATAGTATTGGAATAACCCTGGACAAATAACAAAATATGTTACAGAGGTTGTTTCCCGCGAATTTCGCGTTAACAAAGAAATAAAATAAATAATCCTACAAATTCTATATACTAATATGAAAATTAATTCAAAAAGTTTATTTTTTATATTAAGAATATTATGTATTAAGAAACTTATACGTTTACCATATATAGAACGAGAATGAGTCTGACGCACTTCTGCATCCAGTTTATTTACAAGAATTCTATATTGTTCTGACAATTCAAAGATCAAAAATAGAAAAAAAAAATGCTCATTCATTGCATGACAACCGTGAAAAATAAGTTGATTTTCATTTTCTAATGACGAGTCAGTTTGTTTGAAAATTTTCCATACGTGTGACAACTATGGAACACATGACAACCTATCCCCTTAACAAACCACGATATCCAAGAAATATTTTTTTTTTTGATTGATAACCTTTGTCAGCAAAAGGACTTTAACTATTCCATCATAATCACAAGCCATGGCTTCATTAATTTGTACCTCTTTTCATTTCGTTCATTCTTTTTCATGCTGTCCTGACTCAACTCAACGTCAACTCGCATCTAATTAATGCCAACGGTTAAATGACATAACCATTTTTGTTTACATGATGTGACGGACGAGCGGGGGCAGAACTGTTTTTATGCTTCTGCTATAATTCGCTTATTCACTTAACGTACATATCTTTACCCTACCCTCCAGCAAGCCTGAAATATACAAACATATAATTATATGCCCATGCCCAAGCCCGAACATATGTACAATTGGTTAAGGTGGGCTTGGGGTTTGTCCCCCTCTGATATGATTAGAATCAATTCTGCAAAAAGGGAGGATACCCTAAAAGAAAGTGAATAATGCGGAGGCAGAACATAGAAATATAGTCTTCCTATTAACTAATTTGTTATATAGTATACATCCCTCACCTCATCTCACCCACACTATTCATCTATTTAATGCCCTTCCATTCTGCGTCCATCGTTTGCTTGAATTTTGAATCGGGATATAACCCATCAGTGATAGCGGGGGGAAATGGGGTGGAAAATTGTTGCTGCCCGTTTTTTTGAAGCAAACATACTCTCCCCCACCCCCCGCATGTGTTCTAATAATGTTAGCCTAAATGAATGGCTGAGACAGAAATGGCCATCCGTTGGTTGGTTGGTTGTTGTTGGTTGCTCGGGTTTGGGTGCGGGGGTTGGTGGATTGGAATGAAAAAGATCCATTTTTTTATTTATCCTTTTGTTGCGATTGCCCATTGATATACCACCTATATCTGAATGATGTCCTTTTTTCTGCTGGACAGACATAGCTATAGTCATTCAGCGAATACAAAAGAAATGATTTTCTTTTACCGGAAAGTATCTCTTTTATTTTTCGCATCCGGAGCATGAGTTTTTTTTTTTTTTTGAGAAAAATAGTATAAGACTTCTCGGACGATATCCGTTATTCTGTTTTGATAAAAAGGACAGGAAATGTGTATTTTGTTTGGTATAAAGTGGTTGGTTGGTTTGCGCGGGAGGACATTAAACAGGGGTGAGTGGGCTAGGAAAATGTTTTTCATTTTAATTTTCATTCCCCAAATAAAAAGGGGACAGCAAAGTACTTTTCATATTTGGTTTAAGTTTGGTTAAATGTACCATATATCTTTTAAAAGCTTAAATCTCTATAAGTGTGAAGTTTTTAGAGCTATAAAATGATAATTTTATTCTCCTTTCAACAATTTCGAAAGATGAATGTAATATTTTTTTTGAAAACAAAAGTCTACTCCATTATCTCCACGCGACTACAGCACGTTTTTTCATGGTATCATTATTAGATTTGCATTCTGCATTCAATATAGCAATTATTACCAAAGATAAACTATTGAATTATCCAGTTCACCCACAAACACAAAACCTGGTGTGGAATCGCGTAACGTTTTTTATAGTCATTTCCCTTTGGGTTTAAATGTTGAGATCCAAAATTATGTTACAAAACTCACAACCAGATCTTTGATTCCAACCATTTCTAATTTCCAATGTTTCCGCTAATATCTGTTTTGTCAAGTTCATTGGAAATGAATAAGCACTTGTTGATTTGATTTCGTTCTTTATCGACGGCTCTCGATCGACTGTTCATATTAAGCCTTATTTATATTCTTATATCAATTGAGTAAGGTTAAGTCATCCTTTAATAAGTCTTTACTCAAGAAATACTAACTTATAAAAATACAGTGCACGACTGGGTCACACAAACTAACTTGCTCTTGTGGTAAGTTGGAACCAAAATTAGGAATAAAATTTAATTAAAATAATTGTACCTTTTTTTTAATATAGGTAAGTGAAAAAAAAACTATTATTAAAAGTGATAAAATTACTTTTTACATTGATTCAAGCCAAAATCAAACTAGGTATATACAGAAAATTTTGTTTTATAAAAAAAATTCCAAAATCGTTTCTTTAAAAATCGATTATAAAAAAGTTTTTTTACGAACTTTAACAATTTTAAGTGCTAAAGTTTGCATTTAATGTACAAAAAAGAAAATTTTGTAGTAAAGTTATTTTCCGAAAAATTCATTAAAATCAATATTAAGCATCTTTTTGTAAAAAAAAACTAAAAACGGGTCTATGGGAGGTATCGGTAAATGGCTTCCCAAGTAACATTTTAAGCTCGTTGTAAGTTCTAACAGCGCTTGAAAAACTATTTTTCGTAGCTACATGTTTCACAATTAACTCTATATACGCTTCTCGAGCCACTGTACGACTTATTTGGAGTCAATTTCATGAGTTTGAGAGCACTATTTTGCTCCTTATCAACTCTAGAAAAGCAGTTTTATGTCTGTATGCTCTAATGTCAGCTCTAGAAGTGCTTCTGAAGCCGGTGTCTTGCTTATTTAAAGCCATATGCATATTTGACAGTTGTTTACCTACTCCTTTTCATCATTCGTGGTGTGTCGCGTAGAAGTTTACTGTGTAATAAATATTTTGCGTTAGTATATGTATAAATAAATATAGATGAACTATCATCGTCTGTGAAAAAGAAGTTATTTGTGTTTGTGATAAAATTTACCATCTATTAAATCGATTTCAAATAACGAAATAAAGTGAATTAGATATTAATAAAATGGCAATACAGATTTTTCCAAAGTGATTTCTCAGTGCGGTTTTGATTTTTCCACAAATGTTTGTAAAGTACTAAGCAAAAGTACAACGCGCCTTCGAAATTTTTACTTTTCGCAAATAAAATAATATAAAAATAATTACAAATTATGAAAAAAAGGTGAGAAATCACTCGAAAAAAATGCATACATTCTAAATAAAAAAGTATCAATGAAAACAGCTTTTTATTGTTTTGGATAACTATATAATAAATGTAAAAAGAAGAAAAAAATTTGTTGTTTTTATTGTTTCATCCAATTTTTTCGCCATTTTTCGTTGAAGAAAATTAATACTTTTTGGAGCTCTTATATCGCCAAAAGACTTGGGTTATGTTGCACTAGAGCAGTTTAATGACATCAATGACAGCTCAATAATAAAGCACAGGGTGTCACTAGTAGTAGTAGAAACTTGGTAATGAAAAATTAGAGCGTTTTCTTTTTTTTGCATGTTAAAGTATTCATATTTGTGAATACTTTTGAAGAATATTAACTCCCGAGGCGTAACAAACGGGCAGGAACATAATGTAAAACACGTCATGTATAAAAGACTTGATTTGTGCAGCGTGGCAAAGCTCTTTTCTACGCTATGAACATAAAAACAAATTTTGTTTCGAAACTGGTTTTAATGTGTTATAAACAAGAACAAAATGTTACATTCAGTAAAACAAATGGCAGTTTTGTGTAAACACAGATGTCCAGGTTTTAATTAAACCATGACATTACGATGACAGAAAATCCTATAAAAGAAGGTATCGTCATGCCGTCTGTCGTTATGCCTGTGCGGATAAAGGTATGTGCGTATGTGAGTATTTGCATATGTGCGGTTGTCTGTGCACTGAAATGCAATCAAAACGGTTGGATTTACTCCCGATTTCGTGTATAGCACTTTTTGTTGATACAATCTAATTGCTCGAATATTTGAGAAAGTAGTAATTTTGAAATGTTGTTATTGATCAAATGTTTGAAAAACTTTTTTTAAACTTTTTTATTTAAAAAAAAAAAATATTAGTTTCTTTTGAATTTGGTACAAACACCCTGTAAAAATGTACCCAAACATTCAATACTTATAAGAAGAAATTTATTAAAAACGAAAAACATACAACATGCTTTGTAGAACTCTTTAAAATGTTAAGAAGAGCAAAAAGACCGTAAGTAGCAATGGATTGTGTTATTATAAAACTCGAAACTCGAAAAAGAACTATAATTACATCACTATAGAGCTGCTGTGTTTTAAACCAACTCTATAAAAGTATACCTACAGAGAAAAGATACATACAATACATAGACAAACCATGCATTCAGCTGGCAGTTGTCAGATTTAGTAGAGCTGCAAAAGAACTTTTAAGAAGCAAAATCGCCAATAAAACACAAACAATGCAAATTTTATTGAAATTTCAACCAAAGACTATTTTATTTCTTATAAGCTTAGTTGTATTCTTCAGCTGGCTTTTAAAATTCTATAATAATGTAGCAATATTATAGTTCTTATTTTGTTTCAAAAAGATTTGAATAAATTTTCACTTTTATATCATAATTTTGTTTTGTGTTTCATAATAGCTCTAAAAGCACAAAAAAAACACGAAGACCTGTCATTTGGCCGAAAATAAATAAACTAGAGCTGCAAAAGAACTTCTACAAAGCTATCCATTTAACCAATATTAAAATTAATATAAAAATGAACTAAGCGCTAATAAGATTGCCAGAAGAACTCTGTGTATATAAAACACAAACAAAAATTATGGACCTACAACTACATTTATGTATATTAATGTAATTAAAAGTTGAATAGAAAAAATCGCGTGGTGCCGGTCAAACACAAACAAACAGTTCCATTGAGCCTCTAAAAGAACTCTATTTGCTCAAAGACGTTGAGTGTGTAATGCTTTTATAGTGTCATTTTAAACGTTGTTTAGGAGCATAATTGTAGAGCCAAATGCTTTATAAGATAATAGAGCTGCAAGTTGTTGTCAAACTTCAATATAGAGACGGTCTTTTAGAAGAAAACGCCAATAGCTGCAAAGGTTTTCGAAATAGAACAGAAGCCTTGAGATAAACTTTTTTAGAGCTGTTCAAAAACTTTTTAAGTACTTGCTGCTTTAACGATGTTACTTGGGTTGCCAAACAATTTCGTTTGTAACTTCACAAAAGAAAACCAGATAAAAAACATCTTTGATTTTTTTGAAGAAATTTCTTGTAGCCGTTTTCAAGAAAATAAAGCTATTTTATAACGGTTACATGGCAGGTACCGTTTCTTTTTGAGCTTAAAAAAAATTTTAATTTATCCTTTATGGAATGATCTACCAACCTTTATGTACCAAATTTGAAGCAAATGGGTTAAGCCGTTTAGGCTGTTGTTGCGATACAAACAGACTGTCAGACAGACAGGTAGACACAGACAGATATAATTTCTGGGCCCACTTTTTTCGTCTATTCTATCATCGTAATGTCAATTTTAAGAAAAGATACAATCGAGTACATATTTATAAACTCAAAAAAAAAATTATTACATACAAACTGACTTTTTATTTCAAGTATAGTTCCATTCCACTATAGATCCGATAACCCTGTAACAGCTTATGGAACTCCTATCTCTAGAACAGTGAACATCACATGATATATTGACGTTTTTCATAACCAGAGCTTAAGATGGGACGTTTAACGATTTAACGTTACGTTACATTACTAATTACTACTATGAATTAAGTTACTACTATGAATCAAGTTACTTATATGAATTAACAATTGTTGTATAAGTAAGGATTTGCTCAAAGTTGAGTAAGGGTGAGTAAATGATTTGACGTTAAGTAACTTATCAACCTCTTCTCAACGGCATTTAGCTAACTGCCTGAATATAATGGTGTAGCCTGTAGCTGTAGCTTGTATATAGCGCTGTCAAAGCAATTGTCAACATGTAGCTCATAAAAGTAGCAAGCTGGCCCACAATGGTGTAGCGTAAAGTTGAAATTGACTGAACTTGTACTACAGCTACAGCTAAGCTTCAGCTACATATTCTGGGCGTTATTATAGGATTGGCGTTGTCTCTACTTTGACAGCGCTACAAGCTACAACTACAGCTACACCATTCTGTTCAAGCAGTAAATTTAATAAATAAGGCTGATTTTTTATGATGTAAAATCCGCACCAGTAGAGCATGTACCGGCAAAGTGATATATATATGGGGCTTAAAATATGATTCGTCTCCCAGCGGGCAATTCCCATAGTCTTATATTATAATACAATGAAAGGCAGTTACAATGTCACTAGATTATTAGAATCTGTAAATTTTGAACTGGTTGATATAGGTAGCTAGCTTTTTCTACTGCCTTTCACTACACAATTCATCCATTAGCGAGTATTGGTCGCATGATCGCTGAAAACATTTCTAACATTGTAGTGTATGTTATATTATTGGGTCCTTATTTTCAAATTTATAATATGCTAATCATGGTACTATGAATGATCCGGTTATGGGCCTTAATTTCACTGACTTATCCCGTCTATAAAAGCACTTGCCAAAAATCAGCGACCGCAGTTAAAACTCCAAACACACCTGTCAACATAAATAAGCTGGATCAAGATCTCACCTGCGCTGCGCACACACCACTCACAAGGCGTAGAAAAACAATCTGCGAGACCATAGATTTGATGTGTTAATCTATAAACCTTCGATAGACACATCCTTACTGTCGTCTTCATCCTACACCCCCGTAGGGTATCAATCATCTAAGAATACTAGATCATCCATGCTGAACACAATAGCCACGTGTTTGCCAATGACCCACAATGAACAATACAACAAAATGCCTATAAATATATCAAGACACGACGACAACACGTCAGTCCGTATTTCTCATCCTGCTGCTACTTTATACTACTATATACAACACCTTTAGGCCAAAAACCATTAAGAAAACTCAATTTAAGCTCAAATTACATAAATTCAGAAATAATCGAAAAAAAAAATACTAAACGCGACGAAGAATTTGACGCAACAGCAATCTTTTGAACAGAAGCAACATATCCCCAAGCTTTATACTGAGGTGTTGTTCAGTTTTGTATGACTAATGGGTTGGGGATCTACAAGCACTAGGTCTGGTCCAAATCAAGTACTTACCTATACCTATGCCCAGAAGCAACGAGACATTGTCAGGTCTTGTTCAACAAAAGCGTTCATCGTCCTCCATCTGTCGCGTCACATTCACCAACGTCGGTCGGTTGTCGCATAGTCGTTATTTGATATTGTTATGCTAGTCCCTATTATTCACTTGTTGATGTCGTCGTTGTTTAAGACTTTTGCAATATTTTCGTCAGACTTCTAACAGGGGGAGGCACGAAAAACATGAATAGCTAGAATGCCTTTTATAAATAAAAAAAAAAAAATTGCTAAATCGTTTGGAAATTTTCTCGAGCAGTGAACTTTAAAAAAAATGTATCCGATTCCCTAAAAAAAAAGAAGAAAAATATATATCTGTACCAATTTAACAAACCAACGCAGACGAAATGGCTCAATTAAAAGCTAATTAAATAGTATCACTTGTATGATGAGCTTGATGTCAGCAGCTTTCATCATTTACATGGAAACACTCCTTTATGTTTGGCCCCTGTGCTGATGTCGAGGAAACCAGATTATCTGTTCTTATCCAGAAAATTAAAGAGCAATCGAGTGTTACGATATAGATATTGAAGGGTGTCCTTCACTTCACACCCTCGAGCTTCCGCAAGAATGGATGGATCATCGCGATAGCAACACCCTTTGCCATTTCTATATCATCCAACAAAACAACTTTTCCTTATTCTGTGGCGTATACATAAATTTTTATTTTTTATTTTGTATCTTTTTATGGTTTTTATAGATATCTTTACGGGGGACGTCTCGCATCCGAACTCGCACGAAAGTACGTCTGATGGCAATTCGGATCACAATTCGTCTGGAGATGAAGACTCGCAGATGCGTTTACGGTTGAAAAGAAAATTGCAAAGAAATCGAACATCATTTACCAATGAACAAATTGATAGTTTAGAAAAAGGTAAACTACATAACTTTGATAATCTTTCGCAACTATAAAATGTTTCTCTCTCTCTGTACCTCATTTAATATCTAACCGAAAATTTGTGTGTGCATTTTTCTTTATTTGCAGAATTTGAAAGGACCCATTACCCAGATGTATTTGCACGTGAAAGATTAGCTGAAAAGATCGGCTTACCAGAGGCACGTATTCAGGTTTGTTTTTCATTTGTTTTTTGATCTTTGGTTGCGTCATTGTAGATAATGGATTTTTTATAATAATTTGTTTAACATTCTAATATTTGTTTTTTAATTTCTTAAATAATTTTTGTTTTAATCATTTTGAATTAATTTTTGTTTTTTGTTCGCTTTGTATTTGTATACATATATTGACGCACTTAATAATTAAATTTTGTGTCACCTGTTTTAAATGCATACACTTCTTAAAACAGAATGATTTATGTTGCACGACTGTGTCATATGAATTCTTATTATAAAAACTTATGCCCTGTAATTATCGGATTCATACAATTTACTGGCATTTTAATTTTACATCTGTTGGACCATGCAACGTTATGTGGTGAATTTCAAATAAAACAAAATCTGGAATTGTTGTTTCATTTAATACATAATTTTATAATTTATTTGGAACAAAATGGGACTTACTTTACTGGCCTTTTACTTGCAAGTTACCTTCTTGCTAACGACTTGGAAATTAATTTGACCTATTTATAATAAAATAAAAACTTTGCATTTTCAAAAAAAAAAATTTATTATTTATTTGAATATTTATCAGGCATTACAGGACTATCTGAATATAAAATTTTATCACAAACGGTGAATAAATGTACAAGATATCGTTATAAAAAAAAACGGTTCTATGCGATGGGAGGTGCCGTTTAAAAGTTTTTTTCAATTTTTTTTAAAGGCTGTCTTTGGCAGCATATCACTCATGTGAAATTTTATCAAAAATTATCGTATTTTTTTTTCTCAGAAGACTTGGATTTTTGTTTACGGTTATATGGCAGGTTCTGTTGTTTTTTAATACGCTCTAATGTTCATTTGATATTTGCACAACAGACAAGATAGGATATTTGCCTAGGTAAATAAAATCTGTATTTTTCCACAACAACATCAACAAAGAGGTAAGATAAAAGGCGCGTGTTTAAGTGTATCCCCATTAGGTTTTCTTTATAGTTTCTGTCTTTTACAACCTCTTTGTTACATCAATTCAAGTATGTACTATGTACTAGGAAAACAGCAAATACGGGCATTTTATTAACATTAGCTTCTCATTACCACCCGTGATACTTTCAGTTGTTTCCTTATTGGAACGCATTATTTTAATTCACTTCAAACTACAATTAATTACCGAACCGCTCGGAGTTTCGGATTGACACTGACGGAGTTTTGGATTGACATTTCAGCTGTCAAAATGGAAGTGTAAAATGTTCTTAGCTCCTCCGTATTTTCAAAATTAAATAAAATAATAAAGTTTTAATAAAAGTTAAACTACATAAAACATTATTATATAATCTAATTGAAGTTAAAAAATTGATATATAGTAGTTGATTTAATATAATCCTGAAAGTTCCATAGCAAAATCCAAAAAAAGGGGAGAGTACGACAACTTTGGGGCCAAGAATTGATAACGGTTTTTTGTAGAACAGTTCAATACAAGCATTTTTTACTATAGGTGGGGGGTCTATCTTCTTCCGTTTGGGCGGGAGGGGCAATTTTATAAAAACAGTGCTAAAAACTTAAAACAAATATTAAAAAATAACGGTAATACTTACAACTAAGTTTTATGTCTTTTTTTAAAGCTTTGCATTATTTACACTTTTTTCACCTAATTTATTAGGGGTCAACAACGAGTAAAAATACAAAATGGTATAAATAAATAAAATATAAACAAAGCTATTTTGATTTTTTAGTTAGCTGAAAGGAAATTCGATAATGCCAACTTGAAAATCAAAATTAAAAATGAAAAGTTAAGTTAAGCTAAAAGTTTTATTCGAAGCTTAATAGTTGCGGTAAAGCGGACACTCTAGTTTTGGACGAATATACTTATATGATGATAATAATCAGTCAAACAGTTGCAGTTCTTACACTCTGTACTTACTTGTTTTGATCTAGAGGCAACTTTACAGTTTCGTTTTATGTTTTTTTTTTACGATAAAAAGAAATACATACGGTATGCACAGCACACTCAAGATACCCGAATCGCCATTTTGTTGATTTTGCTAATTATAGTGACGTCACTATCATCTTTTGGTATTATTTATTGTTTTATGTGATGACTATATTATAAATTTAAGCATTGAAATTAACTATTTTAAAGTGATAATAACTATGAGAAAAAAAAATAATAAAAACAATGAAATGGAATAAAATACGTTTGTCGTTGTTAGACACGCAATGAAGTGAGCATACCTTGCATCTGTTTATTGATTTTCAGCAGTGGTCAAATTTTAAGGGTCTATAGATTTTTTTAATTGCGGTGTCGTATAGTGGGTTGAAAGACAAATTAACTTTTAAAACAAACCCTCTATACGACACCGCAATTAAAAACAAAAATAAGACAGAAGACAAATCTATCACCACACATTTGATCTACTGAACAATAATACAAACCTAAAACAACAATATGGCTCAGACAAGAAACACCAATGTCAAATTGAGTAATTCTTCCGATGGAGTACACTCCGAAACGCGTCTCATACGAACACTAAATTATTAATTTGAAAAATAAAATGTGATTATTATTGAAAATTAATATTAAAAAAAAAGTATATATATATTTAATTTATTATAATATTATATGTTCACATTTGGAGACATATCAAACAAAATGAACAATTTGTCAATATTAAATAAGTACCTATTCATAAAATATAATTGTTAATCTATTTAAAAATAAAGTTATTTTCAAGAAAAGTTAGTAAAATATACCTAACAAGGAGGCCATAATTCCTTCAATCATCTTACTATAGAGGTTTTCAAATTAAACATAAGAAACTCAATTTCACTTCAGCAAATATTTACAAAAGGACTTGCTGTTAATTAGGAATCAGCAAACACAACAAGTGCAAGTAAACAAAAACAATTTGGGAACAAAACAAGTACAGAAAAAAAATATGCTACAATATCTCCCACTCTTGTCTTTTCTAAATCTATATAACGCACACGATTCATCTCTTCATTATTGTTTCGAAAAACGGAAGAAACATCATCATAAATCATCGAAGTGAGTGAATTTGCAATAAACAACAAAACAAAGGACTTGAAGTCCTGTGACAACAAACACAACCCATTATACACACCGTTGGGCGTTTGGGTCTGATGTCCTTAGATTCTCTGGTCGAGAGGGGTGGGTGTACAAAATTAACGTCGTAATAATATTTTATTATATCGCTGATATAGTTGTATGTAGCTGTACATCGCCGCACTATAGTGTTTGTCCTCTATAGATATCCCGGGAGTTCAAACACTTGGCATACACTTATTACCATGGATTGAAGGCTTGTCGTAGTTGAAAAACGCACTATTAAACTCACATCTCCCAGATGGTTTGCTGTACATTATAAGATGAATTTATTTTTGGAACTGCAATTTGAATGGTGTATTGGTTAAGATATAGGGGCGAACTTAGTCATGTAAAGGGCAAAAGGTAACTTTAAGTAAGGGGCCCATTCTTGTCTGCGAAGATGTGTGACGTGATATAACTCCAAACAAAACGAAACAACGACAAATTGGCCTCGATTTCTAAATTGAAATTAAGCCAAACTCCTAATTTAGTTTTATTTCATCTTTTCACGTCACCGCAAAGAGATCAATCTGTGTTTGCAATGGAAGAACAATAGAACTTATGGTAGATTCAATTGTTTTTCCGGTGTCTGGTTAACTGCTGTCATAAAAATATCAAGAACCTTTCATACTTTTAAAACAGAAGATTATTGATTTTAACAATTGACGAAACAAGTTAGTTCATTCTTAAAAAATTACTTTGAAGCTTACCCCATCGCTTGCGTTACAAATTTTATTTTTGAATTTGTAATCAGCGAATTCAGTATCCATGTATAAAATTAAAGCTTCAAACTAATGAATAATGTTTGTTTTTGCGAGAGGTTAAATTATATATTCTTTTCATCAGTCTCTGAATTTAATTATTTGTTTTTCGGGGGTTTAAACCCCCAAAAAACATCGATTCAAATGGTTCCCGACTTCGATTGTCAAACTAATGCAAGCGAATGGTGTTCCAACTAAAGAATGCACAATCAAACTTTATAAAAATCCTCTCTTCATTGGCCCTCAATTAAGAAGGAGTCCCATTTGGCCCGTGGAAAGTCCGCTATTGTAATAGTAGAAAGGGTGACTTTTTTGAAATTGTATTATTATCGATTCCACTTGTCCTTATGACCAAAATAAATGTCATATTTGTTGTTGTTTCAATTGTGGGACCCTTTGCCATTTGTGTTATAATTTTTAAATGTTGTGACGATATTGAAATAAAGGGATGGAAACGACACAATGAATTTGAAAAAAAAATGAAGGGTTGACATCCGTTAAGTGCTTATGATTTCTTATGACAGAGTGACGCTTTTCTAAGGACACTCTAGTAGGATTTTATTGCTTTCGAGTGCAAATTGTTTTCGCTTACCAGAGGAAGCAATAAACAACAAAATCATGCTTGACACTTTGAGCTACAGCGGGCGCAATTTTCATTAAGTTTTGCTTATTTGTAATATCTTTTGGTTTTGTTTGTTGAGAGTTTATGTTTTATTTTATTTTTTTTTTTGCTGCATGCGTATTAAAAAAAGATATTTACCATAATTTTGATAGTATGCTTTGTTTTCGTGTCTAAAAACATTGTTTTTTTTTTTTTGTTGGTTCATTCAATAGGTTTGGTTTTCGAACCGACGAGCTAAATGGCGTCGAGAAGAAAAATTACGCACCCAACGTCGTTCAGTAGATCATGTTTCAAGTGGCAATGGATCCAGCGGAACTGTTGGCACTGGTGGAAGTGCCAATGGGGGTACTACAGGATCTGGAGGTGGATCAGCAGCTAACAACGGCTCAAATAACAATATTGGAGAGAACACGAATGGCGGTGGAGGCGGTGGAGGCGGTGGCGGAGCAGCTAGTAGTAATGGAACTGGTGGTCCAGCTGCAGACGGTAATCCTAGTGGTCATCCGAATTCAGCAAGTCCACTTTTGCAAGCCGTTGCACCTCGTTTGCCATTGAATTCAGGTTTCAATTCTATGTACTCATCGATTCCCCAGCCCATTGCGACAATGGCTGAAAATTATAGGTGAGTAATGGTCAAAGGGGAAAATTATTTGAGAGTACCTTAGATAATTTTAAATGAAATTATTTTTTTTTTTAATGTTTAATGTCCAAGTGGGATTCATTAGCAATGTCACTTAAACTTTAAATTTAAAATAATTGCAAAAAAAAAGCTCGGTGAATCTCTCGACTGCAAGTACCAAGCAATGCTTTTTTTAAATCTATAATACTGAAAATATTTTCTTAAAAACATATGTATCTATATTTGAATTTTTTTGTTAACAGTTCTATGACATCTTCGCTTGGTTCGATGACAACATCTTGTCTTCAGCAGAGAGACAGCTACCCGTACATGTTTCATGATCCGCTCTCGTTAGGATCACCGTATGCAGCGCATTCACGTACGAACTGTAATCCAGCTGCAGCCCATCAGCAGCCACCACCACAGCATTCAGCATATGGTGGTGGTTCTGGTGCGAGTAGTACTGGTAAGTGTTTATGATCTTTTATGAAGAACAAAACTATTAAGTATCTCAGTAAATAGAAAATTATTGACCATGTTTTTTATGTTTGTCATTTATTATATTAGATTTCTAACAATATATATAAGAAACAAGTGAAATAACGGTGACTTTTTAAATTCGACCTTATTAAACTTTCCGATATAGTTAACGCCGAACCTCAACGTTCGGCTTTATTTCGCCTTGAAAAAGGAAAACTACTGACACACTTAGACAAGAAATAGGTCCCTTGTGATACCATGAAACGGGGGAGGGAGTACCTCTTTAATCAAACCAGTTGGAGCTTCTTATAAAGCGATGTAAAGATGGAATATCTACGTTCGCCAGATTGCTAGGATCGTCAAAAAAGAACCACACGTGTAATTTACGTCTTTGGGAGAGAGATGGGCATGAGCAGAGAAGATGATAGGGTAGTCTCCTTCTATTCCTCGTCCATGCAGCTTCTGCAAAAATTATATACGCCAAGTCTTATTGCGTTTCTTCCTATGAGGCAGTGTCAGGTTATGACACCAATTACGGAGCTAAGATGTAATCTGCTCATAGACGCAAACGTTTGCTTGTAGTGATAGGTATACCAATATTCACATTGTTAGATAAAATTGATATAAGGGTTCCCACAATGTCTTTGTGTCCCGGCACCCAGAAGAGGTGAATGTTAAACTGTTCTACCATCTCCATGAGAGATGATCGACAGTCGCGGATAGTTATTGAGTTTTTGGAAACACCACAGATTGATTTAAGGGCTGTCTGGCTGTCTGATAAGATGGGGATATCCAAAACAGATATAACGTTTTCTCTTAGCCAGGATAATACCTCTTTGATTGCCAGAACTTCCACTTGGAACACACTACAATGGTCACTGGTCAGGGATACGGAAAGAGAGACGTTAATTTAGTATGTCTGAGTACACGGGGGTATGAGATTATGTAGTATGTCTAGGGCAGGTGAAGGTGTCAATCGGTGAGCTCCGCTAATACACATACAGGCTGACCGTTAGACTTTACTTAACTTGTCACGATATGTTACTTTCAAAGCAGTCCACCATACTGCTACCCCTTAAATTAGTATCGGTCTGATGACCGCTATGTAGAGCCAGTGGGTTATATATGGGAATAAGCCCTATTTATTTCCGATAGCTTTAGCAAGCAAAGAGTGCTACTGTGGCGTTCCTTACTCTTTCTTGTATATTTCATTTCCAATGTAGTGTTTTGTCCAGGATGAGACCTAGATATTTAGCTTCATCTGAGAAAAGAACTGGAGTTCCCTTAATTGATGGGGGAATTTTATATTTCCTTGTGAAGAGGACAAGCTAAGTTTTGTTTGGGTTTATACCCAGTCCGCATTTTTCTGCCCATTTGAGCATTATATTTAGAATATAATATGTCATGCCGTACACTTTATGACGTAGAGATTTACGAAAACGAAATAAGTCCGCATCGGTTTTATTTTTCTTTTCCCAACCGAAATCTTTGTATAGAAGATTTTTCGCCAAATGTGGTTTTATGTCAAATTCAATGTGACAAATTCTATTGACAAAGATTGTTGTGACAACAGCAAAGCAAGTGCTGTATCCGCTAATGTTTTTTTACTAATCATTACTACTCCCCTAGTTATGTCAAATGACTAACAAAGTAAATCATTTTCTCACTTTGCCAACAACAGAAAAAAATTTTGCTGAGCAGAAAATCACAAAGAAGAAATAGAACTTGCAGCACAATATGATTTTTTATGTAAACATCTTTTTAGTACCTAATATCTCATACTTTAGATTTTTTTCTGAAAAAAAACGGAAAACAATTTTTTTTTTAAACTTTATTTGACCAATAAAAAGGACACGATTTTAAAAGTCATGATGACTGCTTCGAAATCAAAAAACATTTTGCAGCAATTTTGAATTTCGGTGTTGTTGATGATTTGGATGTTTTTGTCCCCAATTATAAGTTTGATAGAAAAAAAAATATTAGAAAAAGGTTTTAATTTGGTCATGAAAAGACTCTCTTATAACTTGTAAAATACAAAATAGGAAATAAAGCTAAATATTACAAATTATTTCGCATTTTAAGTTTTGTTTGTTACAGTATAGTATTTACCACTGATCTTGAAAGTGACGTTTTTGCACTCACAAATACAAAAAGAAGCATTTTAAAAAATCATAAAGACCCTTTTCATCCCTCTCTTTTCTTAGGTGTTATATCGGCCGGTGTTTCTGTCCCCGTACAAATCCCATCGCAAGGCGCCGACCTTGGTGCCAATTACTGGCCACGGCTCCAGTGATCCGCGCTCTTCGGGCTACCCCCGCAAATATTGTCGCAGGTAAGCCCGATTGCTGCCCCTGGTTCACCTCACAGTACAACAACCACGAATAACATCAACACTGGTTCACCTCACCCGACGTCAGGAGCGCCACCAACCCCACCATTAGGTCTCACTAATAACAACCAACACCACCATCATCTTCACCAGCAACAGCAACAACAACAACAGCAACAACAACACCACCTTGCCCAACAGCAGCAGCATCATCATCATCTCCTGCAACAATCTCTACACCATACCCAACAACATCATCCCACCACAACACCTACTATGCTGCATCACACAATTCATCATAATGATCCCCAACAGCATCCACACGAAGAGGCACCATAATTTAAAAAAAAAAAGTGTAAGGTAAAAGATAAACATTTAAGAAACGAATTTAAAACAAACAAAAAATAAAACTTAAATATATTATGTAAATAATTTCAGATATATAACACTGTTCCGCGTTAGTTTTACTATCTAAGTTATCAAAAAGATAATTTTTAATTTGATTTTTTTTCCTTACCTACATTAACATATATATTTCCACCCCACCGCCCCACTTTTTTTAACTTCCTTGTTATTTATATATATATATAGCTTGTATAAATGATTATATTTAAATATATTTTATTGGTTAACCCTAATAATTCCTTAGCTTAAACTAGATTTTAAGTTTAAGACAATTTAACGAATTAAAAACCATCTAAGTCTATTGCTAGTTATAAGCCAAACACTTTTTTTAAGTAAGAGGGCTACCCCAAGTCTGATGAAAATCTTGCTTCAAAAATAAAAGATTTCCAAAATCAAAACAAAAAAATGAAATCCAAAGAGGTTGGTTTTATCCGTTTTCGGATAAGATGGTTAGCCCTTTTTATTAATTTTAATAATAATTTACAGAAATCAAATTTGTTTAATTTGTGTTGTTAGTTTTAATTTGCCATTTTTATAACAAAAATTGATAACTGTAAAAAGCACACAATATGATAATTACATTCATAAATATGTATAATAAAATTATGTGTAAAAAATTAAGCTAAAAACGAGTAGGTATTTAAACAAAAGTAATGAGTTGTGTCTTACAATATAAACAAAATAAAAAGCATTATAAGAAAGAAATTTTTTTGTAAATATCAAAAAATCTATTTTCATGTGTTCATACATTCGTTGCAATTCTTTCTCTTTAAAACAATAAAAAAAAAAACAGAAAAGTGTTAGATATATGGACGCAGTGTGCACAAGAAAATGAGCAATAAACGACGAGCAATATTGTACATGTAATCCCAATTCACGTTTCAATTTTTGTTTTTCCAATGACTATGTCCCATCTCCTCTCCCCTTGCACACATTGTCAAACATCAATTGTTTTCCAGCGAATTGAACATTTATAAAAAAAATTCTAAAATCCTGAAACATGTGCATAACATTAATCCTTCCATTTATTTATCAATCACCCTGTGTTCGATGTAAAATTTAGGCTATGAAATCCATTGAGCGTGAAAAAATATTCTTAAATTTTAAAAAGCTCAGAAAGACACACACATATAGGGTAGGTATTAAACATGAGTTTTTTCTTAATATTATATCTATAAAATTTGTAAAAAAAAAAAAAAAAACTGAAATTTATCTATAAAATTAAAAATCTCAAACAACGCGCGTAAAAAAGCAACAAACAAAATATGTAATAGCAAATAATAATAAAAGCAACTTGAAGCAATAAATAAAAAAGGCAAACATATATGCAAACTTGTATGTGTAATTCTTACAACAACGTAAAACAAAACAAAAATAATAATTTTGTGAAGTTTAACAAAAAAAAATTTTAATTGTTAATATTTGTAATTAATTATAAAGATCTCTTTAAAAAAATATAAAAAAAAAATTTAAATAGATAAACAGAAGTAAACTCCAAGCAAGAGAAACTGAAAAACCTCTACCTTAGCCCAACGCCCTCTACAAAAATAAATAAAATAAATTGGGATAAGAAAAAACGTCCCATAAACAGTGTTTAAAAAATTTATATAAACATAAAATTTAAATATAGTATGGCTTACATTATACTACTTTTTTAAAGTAAAGCTGACGTTTAAAAAATAAATACAATAAACTCTAAAAAAATCATAATTAAATGCCAGAATTACAATGATGCATATATTGTATAATGTATATTTGAATACATGTATGCATAATATTAAAGATAACAAAAATGAAATTCAGTGTAAAAAAAAAAAATTATTTTGTTATGATTTGGAAAAAGCAACAAAAGTGAGCAAAAATATATGTAAACAGAAATAATTTCAAAGAATTTGATATTTGTTGCCCTGAACAAAAAAAAAGTAAGAGTGGATAAAATTCAATAATAAATAAATATTATATTAATATTAATTATAAGTATGCATTAATATTACTATGAAAATATATATGTAATTATATAAATTATAACATTTTATGTGTAGTTTGTGCAGAAAATGGAAAAAATGAAAAAAAAAAAATCAAAAAAAATATGGTCCGAAAATTAATATAAATATATATATATATACAAAAATGGTTTGACTTTTAATAATTTTTTTTTTATCACTATGAGTTGGTATGTCTATCATCATTACATTCTTAAATACATTTTTTTGACAATCACAGAATGTGCACGTAGATAGAGATACACAGTATTTAGGGGATGCAATACGGCCTCAACTAACAAACCTCCCTCCAACCAGCCCTATCCCTAGCTAGCCATCTGCAGTCACAAGTTGAAGCCTTGTCGGACTAGTGCGTTGATATCCATAAACTCCACGTCCCACGCATACCAACACTTAGCCATCTCATCCGCCGTATTTTTAACTTTTTTTACTAGGCTTCTTGCTGTGTATCCCGTAAAGCTCGTCGTCGTCGTTAAATTTTTTTTCTTCCCACTCTCCCTATCTGAATTTTCGATACACAAAATCACCTGAAGTATCTTTATCCCAAATCACCCAAGAAAGTTCTCATCCGAATCTTTCAACGCTTGTGCTTCTGCCGCATACCAACAGGACCGGGATGATAAAGCTCCTGTATAACGTCTCCTTGGTTCTTTGGGAGGAACTTACTGTACTTAAAAAAAGCAGCTATTGGCAAGAGTAATCCTCCGTTTGATATATACACTAATGTCATTTTTTGTTCGAATAGTGCATTTTAGGTAGAGAAAGTCTTTGACAACTTCGAATTTATATCTATCCATCGTGACGTTTTGGTCGAATTGATGATGATGAGATGTTTGACCTTACAAACAGCCAATCCTATTCAATATAGTGAAAGCATTAACCACAGCTTGCATTGTTCTATCGATTATGTACATCTGCATAAGAAAGTAGTACATATACCTAGGTATAGGTAGAGAGGTAAGAATGGTGGCTTCTTCTAAATCTAGAATAAATCCAATTAGCGCTACGTGCGCCGTTTTGATACCAAACAATCCTGAGACCCATCAAATATATGGGTTGAAGTTGGATTCTGGATCCTGGCCGTGTCTATTCTGTTTCGTTTTATTAAATCATTCGATCTGTCTTTGTCATAGGTTGGCCCTATCTTCCTAGATATTTAACAATTTGTCAAACTTTGCCACCTTCTTCTTGATTCTGAAATTAAATGGTCATATTGTATAGATCGCTTTGAGTTTTCTGAAAAAGCAATAATTTTGACTTGGGAAAAACCTTTCGGAAAAAACCCAACTTTATTCATACGCTGTCGACCTCACACTGAAATATAAAACTTATTGGACATGTAAGCTGACTGATTCAAGTAATCGAGCTGGGTTAATAAAATATAGATAAACATATGCTGTTGTGTTGGTAAGTGCTGGCTGTTTGATGCTGTATCTGCTATTAGGCCGTCCTTGTTGTTTCTTATGATTTGCTAACCCATTAGGGTTAGGCTCTTCCTTCGGCATACTCTGGCACTTATTCGTTGTTGGATATGCTGTGCGGTCCATTCATTTAGCTTCTCGGATTGGCTGTCATCACTCTTCCTTGTTTATATGTGAAGAAAGAAAAAAGACAGAGTTAGCCTGCCTATCCCTTTTCCCAATATATATTTTATTATATGCTCTCCCCAATGGCCTAAATGCTGGTTCGTTTTTAATGATCACTAGCTGTCCGACTTGTATACTTTCTCTTTCTCGTGTCCATTTCTTTCGCCCTTGGAGAGTTGCTAAATACTCTTCGCTCCATCGTTGCCAGAAATTTGTTAACATAGTCTGTCGCTCCTGCCATAATTTGAAACCTTTTGCTGTCGTATTATATGGTATCGCAAGGAGGTAGCACTATCGGCTTTCCCGGTGTCAATGCTTGCAAATCAGACGGATCATCGTGTAAATGATGAATGGGCCTGGAGTTCAAAATTCCTTCTATTCCAACTAACAATGTTAAGAATAGTTCACTTTCCAACACTTTCGGACCCACTTTAAATGTTATTTCATTGATTTTACTGCGGCCCCTTTATGTGGTGCAGCATGCACCATGAATACCCAATCCGTACCGCTATGACCTAATCTATGAAATACTCGCTGTCCCACGCTTTCCAAGCTCACTTTATTTCCTAAGCAGCCACTACAAAGGAGGTTCCTTTATCGCTGTAAAGCTTTTCGAATCTACCTCTCCTACTGACGAAACGTTCATAACACTCCAAGGAGGAGGCAGCTGTTAAATCACCTACTGTTGAACGCTGTCACACCCCAATGAAGTTCACCCTTATGCACCCAACTTACCGAATTCTGAACCCTCACTTTAAATTAAACGAAACAAATAATATTGTAAACACCTAGATTTTCAAGGTTATATGGAGGTGAAACAAACACTTGAAGTTATAACAGAGAGTTTTATAAATGTGTTTTATTTACGAGAGATTTGAGATATTAATTAGAACTATTTAACTAATTATTAAAAGGTAAAATTAAGGCTAATTTAGCGCCTAACACCCACTGTATCGAAGTGTATTGCTCTCGTTTTTAAGCTTACGAAAACTGCTACCCAAGTTTTGCTTCTGCCTGTTAGTTTTCCCGCTCTGTTTAAAACTATCGTAATAAATGGTCCTGCATATTCCACTGTATGCAACAATGGCTTTCCTCACTGCACTCTCTCTATCAGCTGGCAATTCAATTACAAAGTTTCGGAATCCGGAAATGCTGTCGTATTACTCGCATCATGATTTGTGCTGCATCATGCTTAGTTTGTTTGTGAGTATCATCAATAATCAACCATGCTAGTCGCGTACCATTAGGTTCAATCACTGGATGACGCTGGTCGTATATTAACTTTACTCGATTTAATCGACCATCCACTCGTAGTATATCATCACTGTCGAACACTGGCCTTAAAATTAAATTTTTGCATGCTCTGGTAGCTATCCGCTAGCTTTTAAAGCTGTGATTTCTTTAGCATATGCCTCTAGCTCTGCCTCTTTGAGGAATTACCTCATAGCTGCTGTACGCTCTTTGGGTTTTAATGCTGTCACTACTGTCCAACCTCTTCGCACTCTTCTGACTAGCTGTCCACTCTTTGGCATTTTCACTCTTTCTTTTAAATGATTTACATCGTATGATGTAACCTACTATACATAATGCTTTCTCAAGACTGCCGGCAAACTCTATCACTGGCACTGTCGTTCGCTTTCCTGGTATAAATATACTTAAACCACTTTTACTACATCATCTAACAAAACATGCATTGCATTTTCCGCTATTAACGACACTATATCCTCTTTCATATTTGCTGGCCATTCACTTTCGGGCTGGAACAACCAATCAGGTACCTATAACTAATTTGCTTTTAACTATCTCAGCTGACATCAATCCACTACTAAATAAATCAGCTGGATTTGCTTTCGTATTTACGTACCGCCAACTACGAGTTTTGGTTTGTGTGGCTGCTTTCTTGGTCGCTACAAATGTTTTCATGTGTCGTGGAAGCTTTTGTATCCAATGTAATACCACGATGGAATCCGACCGAAGTGTGTATTCAACATTGTCCCATTCCATAGCTGTTTGTAATTCTATTAGAAATCGACTCAATAGTTCGGTCGTTGCTAGATGGTCACTGTCTTGAGTAGTGCTACTTTCGTTTTAGCTGTCACTAATTGGCCGGCTAAATTTCCATCTGCTGTCTATGTGCGTATGTAAATTGCTGCTCCATTAGCTGTCGACGATGCGTCTGCAAACCCATGTACCTGAATTCTCGTTTCTTGACCCGTTCTACCATTTCATCTGTTTTGTAAATCATCAGGTAATATGGTATCCCATTTACGACTTACCCTCCATATATCTGGTATAAGTATCTTACCCTATATTACCACTGGCGCAATATATATCCATTGGGATCATATAATTTAGCTATCGATCTTAACACCTTTCGCTTAGTACCCTGTGCATCCACTTTCTGTGGTTGCACTTTAAAAGTAAATTGATCTGTCGCTATTACCCACTATAATTCCAATACTGTCGCCTGTCTCTCGCTTTCGAAATTCACTATTCGGTCATTTGACAAATCCAGCTTTTCATAACATTGTATCTGATTGCCGTATAAGAACTATCGCTTCTGATTCACTGTCGCACCCTGACACACAATCATCCATATAAAAATCATTGAATACCACTTGCTCTGCTTTCGGAAAAGTATTTTTCAGCTCTTGTGCGCATTGTATGAGAGCACGTATTGCATTGTACGCCGAAGACATAATGCCATATGTGACGCCCGTTAACACATATTCTTGAAGTGGCTCAGCTGGAAATTCTCTCAAAAATATTCTGTGCATATTCCATTACTGTCGAGCTATTTTGATTTGTCTGAATATCATCTTGATGTTTGATGTCTGCACTAAAAGCTATTCGATGTATGCGAAAACGCATCACTGTAGCGTTTCACCAAGTTTTTGCATATCATTCAGAGAAATTCCTCTGTCTGTCTGACAACTGCAGTCAAATACCACTCTGAACTTCTTAGTTACATAATGGTATATAGTAGTAAGCTGGTTGATCGGCTGGCGGTACTGAATTCGCTTTTATCATGTGCCCATGCTTTCATATTCACGCATGAATGCTACATACTTCTCTTGAAGTGTTGGCTCTCGTATAAGCTTTCTTTCCAAATATAGGAATCGCTGTAGCGCTGTCGCTTTTGAACTACCTAGCTCATCCATGCCAGGTTTCAAAGGTATTGTTACAATAAAACGTCCCTCTTCATAGCGGGTGGTTGCTTGTAAAAAATTACTTTCGACTTCATCTTCTTCGGCTGTTCTTATATGGTGGAATCCTATCTGATGAATTTCCCATAAACGCTTTACCATGCTATACGAACTTTCCAACTCTTCGCAACTTATTGGTGGCATAAGACTTAAAACGTCTTGCCTTTCGCTGTCGGAATCGCCCCCAAATTATACTGCTCCAAATCTAGTCTCCATTGCTACCACCCCTGCTATATTGCGTGGAATCGCATTTGTTATTAATTTTGCAAAAGTCCTGACACCCAAAATCATCGAAAATGTAGCTGTTCTCCAGTACTCTGGATCTGCCAGAGGCGCTGTCACTATATTCTGCAGTGGATTCAGATCCACTTGCGGTGTGAACACTGTACAATCTAAATTCTTTGGTAAAGCTCAAAACGAATCCTCTAAGTATATTTTACTATCGAACCTGGGCATTATTTAAATGCTGGCTGGCTTTCGAACACTTATTGGATCGCCATTGATCCCAACTATCTTCTTAGCTATCGTCACTGTCGGTATCCTGTACGATCGAACTATACTGTGTGTCATTAGATTTGGGTGAGACCCAGAATCTAATAACGCTCGCACTGGAACAAAAAAGATATTCCCTACTTGCAAACGAACCAACATAGTTGGCATTAAAGCTGTCTCTACACCTGCTGAAATAGTGGATAATGAATTAAGAGATTTTGTATACCCTAAAACAGGTTCATTTTTCATTTTATTAGCTGGCTCTTTTAATAATACATTTTTAATAAATAATCTTGGGCATGGCCCTTGAATCACGCTTTCCATTCGGCTTTCGGCTTTCGGTCTTTCGCCTTTTCGGAGCTGCCTGGCTATCATTTAGTCAATCCGGTTTCCTCTTCTGCAGCTTGATTGCCGTCGAGGTCAGCATAGGTTCTGGCTGTTGTAGAGTTGGGGCATATCATGTTGTTATGCATCGGCCAAAGAGGGCATCTTGGGCATGGCCCTTGAAAGCAGTCTGTCACATTGTGCCCTTGTTTAAAGCAGTTTTCGCATATATTCTTCGATTGCACACACTCTCGTCGGGCAATCAGATTCGTTGCCTTGAACCTGGCACATCTGTGTATCTGGTGACAATCACCACATAGCTCACAATTGTGATAGCGTACACTTCGCTGTACTCTTTCGTTAACTGGCACTCCTCTCGATCTCTGAGCTGGCTCCTCATTTTGTTGAACAAAATACGCTAGTTAAATGCTAAATTCACCCAAGCATTAGCTTAGTCGATTAAACATTAGCGCCATTATTATCTAAAAAGTTTTAAACAGAAATTTCCAAAATAAAAAGAAGAAAAACTTAAATTTTTAATTTGAATGAAAGCGATCAGGTTGAAACATAAAGTTCAACATTTCAACAACATTTTGTGTTTCTATATTCACAAAGCAGTAATTGTTTTGGAAATAATAAAAAATGTTCCATTTAATATTATTTTGAGAATCGGACCGCAGCCCGGGAAAAAATGTGTCCCGGCGGCGGGACAGTTGAATTAATGTCTAAAATCTGGGACTTCCCGGGAAAACCGGGACTTCTGGCAACGCTAATTATAACTATAACACCAGCCTAAATGTTTTAATTATCCGTCGAACGATATAATCGCATTTTTATTCGCTCCCGCATTGTTATTTTTTTTTAATTAATTAATAATAAACTGACCCAATTCTACCTCTGCCAAATCCATTATTCACCGCGTTCTTATAAACTATTTGTGTTTTCTGTTTTTCCTGACCAACAAAACTTCTGACCCACTTGCGAATTTGTGATTAGCTTAGCAATAACATCACATCGCGTGTTTGTGACTACCGGGCAATATATTTTAAGTGAAATTTCAAAATGCTCACAATGAATAAAAAATAAATTAAAAAAAAAAAAAAACATGTCAGCTAAGTGCGGTAATGCAAAATGTTCAATCTCCTGTGTGGCAGCTGATTTAATATCTTGTAATGGAATTTGCAAGTTGCCGTTTCAGAGTAGCAAGCAGTTCCTTCCTGAGTTTGTGAAACTATTTTGCTTTTACTGTGAAGAATGTAAATCGATTTCACCAGCTCATATCATGAGAGCAATTAAATGCAATAACGACCAACTAAATGAATTAAACGATCTTATTTCGGAACTTACATCAGAAATTCGACATAATCACCAGAAAAACCTGTCCACATTTAACGAAAACTTGGATATGATCAACGCTTCACAAAAGAAAATCGATTCGCAATTGAACAATTTCACTAAACGCTGAGAACCCACCGAAAGTCATTCTGAATACGTCCGCACTGAGATTCAAAAAATATCTACTGCGCTCATTCAGAATGACTCCAAATTTAAAAACCAAAAACCTTCCATCCAAATTACTCGAGATGACCTGGATGGTGTTAGAGCAGTGATGGAACAGGGAGCTCATGCACTCAAGACTTTAGTCTTAGACTTAAGCAAATTTGACCTGACAACTTTAACGATCCAAAATGAATTGGAGTTACTGACAGACAATTCGGTCGGAATGTGATAAGTTGTCACCCAATAATAGATCGTTACTCGATGAATTCCTGGCTATCGACGCTGAACAACTACCAAATTCTTCTCCTCTTAATGTTATTGTTCCAGAAACTACGACTTCATCCTCTTCAGCCACTTCCGCCTCAGATGCTTCAATCTCTACATCATCATATACTTCGTCTTCTTCATCTTCTCCTCCATCTGGGTCTATCTCCGCCCTATCCTCTAGTGCACCCTACGTCACGTCGTCTTCATCTCGAATACCGTTTACTTCGACAACAATTGTCACCGAAAATATTGAACCTAAAACAAATCGCACCTTTGTACCCAACATCATCACTGACTTGACTTCCGCTCCAAGAACATCTTCATCCTCATCGCTTACCACTGCTGCTATTTCAACTTCAATATCATCATCACCCGCAAATGCATCATCTTGTCTAATACCAGCTACCTCATCACCTCGTAACTCCTCATCTTCAACTGCCTTGGATGTTAGTTCTCTTTCTCAGCCATCGACCTCAGCAGTACCCACCATTAAGCAACCGTTCTTCCTTTAACATGCTCCTCGTAGTGCTGACGTACTTTGGGTTAAAAAAAAAATTCATGAGAAACTACTTTAACGCAAATATGGAATGTAAGCGAACCTCTGCCGGAAACTTCAAAATCCTCATCCCATCCAAATATGGTTGGCTATTTTCTCACCCGGATACCATTCAATTTGGAAACATAACTTTAACCAACTGGATTGATAAAATTAGTTATAAAAATGTCCTCCACTCTGATCCTAACTGGTTTTGTAAAATGGGTATTCCTCGAATCTTTTCCCGACCTTTATTAAAAAAAAACTTTCATCAATAAACTCTCAATCCTTCCAACCATCTCAACCTTCTTCTAAACCTTTTAAACGAGTTTCTTTTAATCTTTTATCTACATGTCCCACTTCAATTCCTAATACTGCGCATTCTTACCAATGTTCCCCCCATGGGAAGATATCCCAATTTTATTCGATCCCACATTCTTAATCCAACGCCTGCACCCTCTTACTCAAGCCCATCAACTTCATCTAACTTTCAGGCCTCCTCATTTACGTCTACACTTTATACACCATCCCATGTTTCCATTCCTACTCACAGTTCTTCGGCCCCTTTCTAAGATCCTCTCACACCTCCCATTGCTAACTTAACTAAAGAATTTGTTGATGTTAATTATGATGGTCGTTATGTCCTCTCTAGCCTCAGATACCATATAATCTATTCTAACATCCGACTTTATCTCGCTTACCTCCATGACAAACATGACTCTGTTTGTTTTGATGGGATAACTTGAACTAATGTTATGGTTTCCATTCAAAAAGAGGGTCTTCCAACTAATCCAGATGAACTGAGGCAAATTTTCGTTCTTTTTCATGAATCCTTCAGACTCCCTCCTGTTGATGTTGCTAATGACCTCTCGTCTTTTGCTTCTTATGTTAACTCCAAACGAATTTCTTATTTACAGAGGGGTCGCTCCAATTTCAATAGCTTTTTTCGTTCCTAATTAACCCAGACTTCAACGTTTTTCGAGCAGACAGTTCCTTGCACAATGATTTGTCCTTAGGCCGAGATGTTTTATTAGCAATTCACAATCACTTTGACTCGACACTTTTTAAAATATCTGATTCCCCCTCCTTTGAGTATGTCTGTGTCAAATCAACAATCTCCAAAATAAACTTTTATATAGTTTGTTGTTACATTCGACCATGCCAAACTATTCAATCTTATCAGCTTGCAGTGGATGCCGTCGATTCTATCTTCGAAGCTGCTAAACCATTTTAGCTGCCGATATCATTTTAATTGTTGGTGATTTTAGCTTCCCTAATCTTCAATTGGATCTCTCTGATGATGAATCTCACTATGTCACTTTAAATTCCATAACTGACAAGAAAATCCTATTCACAGACTGCATTTCTGATTAAGATCTTTGCCAAATAAGTGGGGTCAAAAATAATTTAGGAAGTCAACTTGATCTTATCTTCTCTTCGGATGTCGATAATTGTATAAACAACATCTCCTCTAGTCCCCCATGGTATAGTAGTGAATTAAAGTCGCTCAGAAATAAAAGGAATAAATTCTGGCGTAAATTCTGGCTCCATTCCCGCACTAGACATGATCTCACTAATTTTCCAAACTCTATTTTCTCCGAACTCTGTAATTCTCTCTACCACCAATATCTCAGTCGATTGCAATTCAATACAATATCTGACCCAAAACCTTTTTGAATTTCATTAATGCTAAAAGAAAATAGGATAGCTACCCTTCAACTCTTACGTCTTCAAATACTAATTCGGATGATCCCTCAATAATTCGACCTTATTTGTCCAATTTTTTAGCCAATCTTTCTCTGTCGATTCCTCACATCATGACTCCGATTATTTTTCCTTTTTAGACATCTGCCCCAAAACTTCACTCTCATCAATTGTTATTCCTTCTTCTATCGTTGAAGAAAAGATCAACACTCTTAAAGTGTAATATACTGGAGGTCCTATTCAATAATATTAAAAAACTGCTTGACAAACTTATTAAAGCCGTTGACCTCTCTCTTTCTACTTTCAATTTCCCAAGGGATATTTCCTTCTCGCTGGAAGTATTCTTATATTATCCCGATCCATAAAAAAGGCCATAAAAAAGAAATTTCTAATTATCGTCTCATTGCAAAACTCTCGTGCATTCCTAAACTTTTTGAAAGGATTGTGTACGACACTATGCTTTTCTATTGCAAACCAATCTTCTCCCCTAATCAACATGGATTTCTTAGTGGTATATCAACCACTACGAACCTCGTAGACTTTGTCTCCGGCACCATTTGCGCCATGGAGGCTGGGAAAGAAGTTGATGTCATAGCAACCGACCTTAGCAAAGCGTTTGATAAGATATCACATATCTCTTTAAACTTAGGGCACTCGGCTTTTAACCCTCCTTTATCGTATGGATCCAATCTTATTTGAGCGAACGTCAGTATAAAGTCCTTTTTAGAGGTCATGAGCCTGACCCTATCTTTGCAACTTCTGGAGTTCCACAAGGAAGTCATTTTGGCCCTCTGATTTTCATCTTAACTATTAATGATGTTGACTGTGTCATTAAGGTCTCTTTGATTTCTGTATATGATGACGACAAAAAGTTTAAAGATACAATTCCTCTCCTAACTATTCATATCTTCTTCAACAAGATCTTAACAGATTTTCCACCTGGTGCCAAAAGAATTTCCTGGAGCTTAACGTTAGCAAATGTTAAGCTATTACGTACACCCGGAAACGCTCTCCACTCCCCTCTCGCATTTACTTAATTGGTAATGAGACAGTTAAAGTTGATAATTCTCTGTGTGATTTAGGAGTTTTGTGTGATAAAGAACTTAATTTTAGATCTCACATCTCCATATCAATTAATAGAGCCAACTCTGCACTTGGTTTTATCAAGCGGTGGTCAAAACAAAAGAATTCTCAGATCCCTATGTTGCTAAATCTCTATACCTTACATTTGTCAGGCCCCTTCTTGAACTTGCCAGCCAGGTATGATCACCCTTTTATGTTTCTCACTCCCCTCGTATCGAAGCCGTTCAACGAAGATTCCTTCGTTTTTCTTTGACTTTCATTCCAGCAAACACTCTCTTAAAATATCTTTCTATACCAACTCTTAACCTTATAACTTTCCATTCCTAAACAGCTCGCTTGCTCTCAACATCTTTACCTTTATCACAAAACCGTAGTTCTTAAGTTATATAAGTTCATAAGTTATATAGACGTAAGTTTTTGTTGCTTGTATTAAGCTAATAAAGTTAAACAATCTCTCCGGGAAGGGAGGGGGTCCTGCCCCCTTCATCTTCGGGTGCTTGTTGCTAAATAAATAAATAAATAGACGTAAAATATGAAATGCACGACTGGGTCGTACAAACTTGCTCATGAAGCAACCTACAAAAACATATTATCTTGAAAACCGAATACTATCAAAAAATGGCACTATAAAATTAAATAACACCCGAAGGCGTTAATTCCATTTCAAAATGGCAACAAGTATAAGACCCTCCACAGAGAAGCATTTAGACCCGTGGTACTTGCACCCGCACGAACTCGCACCCACTTCAAATCCTGTAGTGAGCCAGGCAGTGGGGTCGCAGGGGGGCAGCTAGCCTCCCCTTACCAATCTCAACTGTTGGGAAATAACACCCGCGGATTTATTTGCCATTCTGGGAACGACTTACTGCCTGTGGGCGTTATTTCCTTTTTAAAGTAGGAATGAAGATCCGCGGGCCTTAA
Source organism: Baccha elongata (assembly GCA_951217065.1). Taxonomy (NCBI): domain Eukaryota; kingdom Metazoa; phylum Arthropoda; class Insecta; order Diptera; family Syrphidae; genus Baccha; species Baccha elongata. Next base: position 769,127 of record CATNUY010000149.1, read on the forward strand.
TTCCTCGCGGGCCTTAATTCCTTACCAATCGCAATTGTTGGGAAAAAACACCCTTCGATTTAGGTGCCATTTTGGAAAGGAATTAATGTCTGTGGGCGTTGTTTCCTTTCCATATGGGAATTACTACCCGTGGGTCTTAATTCCGCGGCCCTTATTTCACTGCATCGTAGAGCATGGTGTGACCTGATGAATAAGTTATCTAAATTGGGGAAATCTGAAAACGGCCGATATATTTCATAGTTGGGAGGGAAAGGCTAAGCAGCGTCCACTTTGTGTGCATCTGTGGTTCATTTTTTAAATTTATTTATTTATCTAACGGCCCGATTTATGTGGTTGTTGTTGGTAAGGTCTAGCTTCAGGGACAAAAATCCATTCCGTCTGGGGAGTTGAGCTGCGCTAATCAAGGCCAATTCCCTGAACTAGATATTCCTAACCATTTTATTTTCCAATCCTCTTCTGCCTCATCTTAAATACTTCTATCTCTTTCTAATTTTCTACCACTACCTCCACATCCTTTTGCAACGCAACATGGTTAAGCATAAACATTGGTTATTTCAGCTGGTAACCATAGATTTAAACAAAAGTTTAACCAGAGAATCTATTAACAGAGGTTAACCAGTCCATTTTGTTTTTAACCACAGAAATTCTATGGTTAGCGAATATTTGTTAGAATTATAAATAATGTATTAGACAATTGGTTATCGCTTAAAGTCTAGCACGCTGCTGAAGTGAAACAAAATTTTCCGTCGTCTCCAAAAAAAAAAGAACGAAATATTGAGGAAACGGTACCGCAAGTTTTTTTTTATTTATTTTATTTCAAGAGGAGCTTAATTTTAAGATACAATCTTTTAATAATTAAGTTTGATATGGAGTCAACAGAATATTGATTTAAATTTATATAAAAGCAAAGTACAATAATGCAAACAGTAGGTATCAAAGACTATAATTAATACATACAAATTTTGAAAAACATAAGTCCATCAAAAAGCCTAACATGTGTAGCAAAAAGCGAGTAAATAGTTAAATTCTATTGAATTTAGATAGTGACATTTTCCAATTTTTATCTTAAAATAAAAATAAAAAGAATTAGTTAAACCCTGAAAAATAAGCATGAAGGTCTTTTTTAAATTTATTAATGCTATCTGCTCTTCTTAACTGACGAGGTATAGAATTCCAAAGGCGAGCCGCATCAACCAAAAATTGCCTCTCGGAAGTAAGACATGTGTGTCTTGGAATAACAATTTGATTTGTTCTGTTCGATGTTAAGATCTGAATTTTATTGTAGATATCTGCAGGTGTCCGCGTAAGAATGATTTTGAAAAAGGTTGTTAATGTTTTGTGCTTCAAAAAATTATCAAAACTAATGCCATACAAACTTTTGGAATGAGCCGAAATATGATCGCGTCTCTTGAGACCAAAAACGTACCGGGCAACATTGTTGAACACAACATTGGGTCTTCTTTGTGATACCGCATCTAACGAACAAAAAATTTTACTGCCGTATGTAAGAGATGGTATAATTAAAGTTTTTGCCAGCATTTTTCTGGTTTCGAAGGGAGTGAGATTTTTTGTTAGCGAAAGAGTTCTCAGGGCCCCATAAGTTTTACCAACAGCTGCATTCACCTGATCCTTCCACGTCAGTGACCTATTGAACCATATTCCTAAATTTTTTGCTTTATCTACGTATTCAACTGGTGTTTCATTTACCTGTACAACCGGAAAGTACGCCAGATCAAGTGGTTTTTTTGAGATCACAAGACATTTGGTTTTTTTTGGATTAAGCACTAGACCACACTGGGTTGACCACACTGAGATCGCGTTAAGATCTTCATTCAATCCAAGAACACAGTCTTCAATCAAGCCCAAATCACAACTTATTACTAGCTGGACGTCATCAGCGAACATTCTTACGTCGCAATACTTTATAATACCGGGAATATCGTTGACATATGATGAAAACAAAAGTGGCCCCAAGATTGAACCTTGCGGCACACCTCGTGTAAGGGAAAGGTACTCAGACATCTGGTTACCAATGACCACTGCCTGGCTACGGCCAGAAAGGTACGAAAAAATAAGGTTGACAGCCTCCGGAGAAAATTTAAAAAGTGACAAAAGTTTGTTACACAAAATGATGTGATTTATTGTGTCAAATGCTTTTGAATAATCAAGAAGAACCAGGAATGTGACTTTATCATCATCCAAGGCTTTCCTTGATTTTTCAGTCACATCCAATAGAGCAGTGATACAACTGTGTTTCGCTCGAAAACCAGACTGTTTTGGACTTAAAAGGTTATTAGAGTTTAAAAACTTACATATCTGCCTATGCATGAGCCGTTCCACAACTTTGGAAATGAAAGGTAGAATTGATATTGGACGAAATTCATGGTTGCTTTTGTTTTTTGGAATCGGTATGATTTTTGAAATTTTCCATTGGGAAGGGAAAATACTTTTTGTAAAAACGGTATAATTGATATGTGCCTCAAATGGTAATATATGTGGAAGAACCGCTTTAACGAAAATTGGGTTCATATTATCAAGACCTGTAGCATTTGACTTGATAGAAATAAAACTTTCCACAACATCTTCTGGACCAACCCTTGAAAAACTGAAGGATTGTAAATCGGGTGACAAGGAATCCTCAGTATAAAATGAAGAAAAGATTTCTTCAGAATATGTTGGTTGAGGGACGGATGAAATGAACATTTCATTAATATTATTGCAATCAACTTCACTGACTGATTGTGTAGTTTTCCCTATACCAATTTCACGAAGATTTTTCCACAACTTCCGACTGTCTAAATAAATGTCCAGTTTCTGATTATGCCATCTTATTTTTGAAGAATTTATAAGGGACACGCACTTGTTTCGAATCCGCCTGTATTGTTGGCGATCTGAGGCAATTCTAAAGCGCTTCCATCTTTTGTAAATTTGATTTCTTAAGTTCATGCAGTTCCGGATCTCATCAGAAAACCAAGGATTTCTTGGGTACTTGATAGTTTTTGTCTTGAGAGGAACGTGGGCCTTAAACAGGTTGTTAATATTATTTTGAAGGTATTCAACCTGTTCATCGGGAGTAATTAAATAATAAATATTTTGCCAGGGTATTGAACGGAGTCCAGACTCTAAAGCAAGGACATCCAAGTTCTTAAAGTCGCGAAATTGAAAAGTTGTTGGTGATCTGGTTAGCTTGAAATTATAAGAAAGATATATAAGATCATGTCGCGAAAAACCAGGTGCAGACAGCTGATCGTAAAGTTCTACCTTTATAATTTCACTCACAAAGAACACATCTAACAATGTACTTGAGTTTTGTGAGAAATGGGTTGGATTAATAACATTTACTGGACGTAAATTAAAGGTTCTCATGTTTATAATCAAACTGTCATCAACTAATAAATTACAGTTTAAATCTCCACAGAGTACAATATTTTCAAAACTAGTTGAATGCTCTTCCAAAAGAGAAGTTAATGGTGAAATATCGATATTCGAATAGGGTCTATACAACACACCTACAAGAAGCTTTTCCAAAGGCCCAGAAATTTCCACGAAAAGATATTCAAAGGGTAGATTAGGAGTGGAACAAAACCTGACCTTACAACGAAGGGATTCCTTAACGTATAAAGCAACACCACCACCTACACGCCCGTACCTATCAGCCCTAAATAATTTGTAACCATTAACATTATAAAGCCGATCATCGATATCAGTATTAAACCACGTTTCAGATATTCCTATTGCATCAACCCCGGAATCCACAAACAAATCCTGAAATTCATCGAGCTTTTTAAATAAGCTCTGAGCATTTAAGTGACACAACTTAAAACCTTCATTCCGAGAAACTAATACTTTTATCATAGCTTTTGAAACATTTACGCCTTGCTCGCTATTGGAAACTATATCTAAATTTTGCTCAACCGGCATCATAATTGGAAAAAAGAATAATTAAACCAGTCAAGAGAACAGACAGCATTTTAACATAATTTAAAGGTTTATAAATGTAATAGGGGTTTGTTGCTACACAGCTGCTAGAAAATTGAGGAAAAAATAAGAAAATTAATAGCAATAAGAGGAAAGTTCCTAGTAATGAAATTAAATAAATTAGTATTTTAAATTTTAAAAAGATTTTAAATTTTGAAAAGGAAAAGGTTAAGAACATTTTAAATGTTTTATAAATTATCATAAAAAGTCGTCACAATATTCATAAGACTGAACTGCATTTTCGACATCGTGCTATGATATTAGATCTGCTGGCAACGCTGATATGTTGTCGATGTTTTCGATGTTCTGCAAATATTCAATGTTGTTTACTTCAGTGGCCTCCTCGTGCATTTGACATTTGATATAAATTATTCCATGAATTGTAAACACAGAAAATAGTTTTTTTCTTTTTCTTTAAATCAAGTGCGAGATGCAAAATTTGTTGATTTGTTTTTGTGAGACATTCGCGTAAGTAGATCGGTACATCTGATTCGATTCCCACATCGCGTAGTGAAAGTTGTCTTTTATTCGTTTTCCGAAATTCGGCAATTTTGCGTAGAACTAAGTTTCTTTCATACGATGAGAAGAATTTAATTATAATTGCAGAACTAAGTGCATTTCGTTTCGGGCGAGTTCGAAAAATATTTTGCAAATTGGGTGCTACGATCTTGAGTGAGATACAAAGTTGGTTGAAAATACAATGTAAGTTAGATTGGTGAGCGGGAATATTATATAGCACAGCATCCATCGCAATTTTGTTGTTTTCATGAGCTTCGATTGTTTTTTTTAATAAAAACAATTCGGGTGCGATATTGCCGGTAGAGATATCATTGTGTTCGCTTTTTTTAAGTTATCAACATCCATTGTGACGTTCGATATACGCTGGTTAATTGTTGTGAGCGTTGAAGTAATTAATTTCAATTCGGAATTGAAAGTTTCGTTTTGTTTTGTGTATTTGTTTTGTTTTTCTTCAACTTCTAAAAGGCGAGTGCTGAAGTTCTTAATTTCAGTTTTTATTTCATTAATTTGGTGATCGATTTTTGTTAATATTGCATTTTCAATGGCTGACATTTTGTTTGACAATTGTGTTAAGTTTTCTGACTGTTTTTTAAATTGTTTCTCCATTTGTTTTGAGAAGTTATTTTCATTGTGGCTAGGATATGATTGAACTTGCCTACGGGGTCGGGAAAGGGGTGAGCTGGCAGTTATTTCGGGAGTTTTATTTGATATTTTTCCAGCAACTTGTTGCTGTTCCACTTCAGGTTTATTTTTGTTTGAGGACATTGCGGTTAATAAATAACACTATATATATTTTACCTTTGAAGAAGTGAAAAATAAAACTAGATTTTTACTCAACTTTAATGTTTATAGCCCTAAAAGACTGTATTTTAAAAATATGTTTACTTAAACACAACACCACTGTATTTTCAACGTTATAGGACTTTTAAATGCTAGACAGTTTCTTAATAAATTTGCGCTTGACTTTGACACGTCTGTTATCTATTGTTCCATTTCACTATTTATTTTATAATTTATGTAGAGTTTCACCTTAAGCCTAGTATGCAGCTGAAGTGAAACCAAATTTTCCGTCGTCTCCAAAAACACAGACGAAATGATAACGAAACGGTGCAGGACAAATTGTTTTGTAGAGTTTCGCCATTGGCAAAAAAGTATTATTCAAAACACAGCAAAAATCAAATGAAAACAGATATTAATTTTATAATAATTATAACCACAAAAAAAAAACCGGAACAAAATACAAACGTCAAAATATTGCGATCAAATTATATCCCGGTCAATTAAATTGTGTGCGAAATGAGTGTAGAGAGTATGGGAGACTTGAACCGGTTATCAATCGTTTCATCGTGGAGCTGCGTGCCCCAAAATGAAAAGAAGGACAAAAATTTTGTTTATGTTTTCACTGTGTCATTTTTGTACATGATTTTTCGTTTCACTTCAGCTGCATACCAGACTTTAGTAGAAAATATATTTAAAAACACACAAAGACACAAATAATAAGAATAGATATTCATTTTGTAATACTAATGACCACAATAATAACACGAACAATATAAAAACGTCAAAATTTCGCGAACGATTAATGTCCCGGCCAAATGAATTGTGTACAAAAAGAGAGCCGAGACAGAGAGTAGTGGAAACTTAAACCGGTTATCAACCGTTTCACCTATATTCCGTTGTGGAGCTGCGTACTACAAAATGGAAAATTTCGTTTCACATCAGCTGCGTATAATAATAAGCTAATAAGCAGCTGAAGCGAAACAATATATGTCGTATCCAAGAACACAGACCTAATGATAACCAAACGGTACTGGACAAATTTGTATTGTATAGTTTTTTTTGCTGTACAGTTTTCGCTATTTGTAAAAAATATGTTTTAAAACACACAAAAAAACAAATAAAAAGTACACGAATCCATTTTATAATAATAATATCAACAAAAAACATTACCAAATTGATCCAAATGTCCCGGTTATTTAAATTGTGTCCAAAAAGAGAATGTAGAGTAGTGAAGACTTTAACCGGTTAACTATCGTTTCACCATTGTTTCGTCGTTCAGCTGCGTACCACAAAACGGAAAGTAGAACGGAAAATTTCGTTTATTATTTCACTGTTTCATTTTTGTATAGGATTTTGCATTTAATTTCAGCTGCGTTTTTAAATTCGATTAGATTTGATAATTTTTCTAGGGTGGTAAGCCTTACTTGACTGAAAAATTGTTTTTTTTGGTTTATTTAAAAAAAAAAAACAGCGCGACAAATTTTTTGTTGCATAAGTTATTTACGACAAAAAAGCGACAATTGAGGACCTTGCATCAAAAGGGGGGCAGGTCCATATTTTTAGCCTAACGGGTTTTTTCACTTAAAATTTGAACAAAAAAAAAAGCAATCTTTTGGTGCATAACAGAGGCAGTTGCGACTGAAAGTAAGCGAGTTGTAGCGAAATATGTATCTGCCTCTCTAGTGTGTTTGGTGCAAAAAGGCGGCAGGTCCGGATCTGCCCCTTTTTGAAACAAACGAAAATATTGCTTCATTTGCATCAAGTAGTCAGTTCAGTTTTTGTGTTAAAGCCAAGTATACATATTCGTGGATAATTTTTGTTATATTCTGATAAAATTCTTTAGTTAAGGTAGTTTTATATATAGGCTCTTAAAAGTGAAACTGTTGGACCAAATGATGACGTTTCTAGTGAAGATTACGATGATCAGGCTGAAGTTGACTTATAATTTTTTTATTTTTCGATTAATGATCTGTTTTTCTTTTTGTATTTATTGTTTAACTATTCAAGTATAGATTGACAGTTCGAAATAAACTAAATATCTAACTTTTATGTGCTTTATTATTCATAAGTCAAAATCAGGAAGCAAATTTATTACATTTTGGTGCAAATGAGGGGCAGATCCAAACTTAAAAAAATCGCAGTTATTACTAATATTGTTTATTTGACCTTAAACTAGATTAAAAAAATGTGAAAATATGCAAATTTTTTAATAACATATTAATTTAAAATATTCGAGAAATAATAAATTTTTGAAAGAGTTTTTTTTGATTTCCCACAAATAGTTAAATTTGGACCTGCCCCCCTTTTGATGCAAGGTCCTCAATTATTTTCATTATCCTTTTTAATTTTCGATCACATTTAATCCATTTTCTGGGGTGGTAGTGCTAACTTGACAGTCAAGTTTGCATAACTTGGGGTTATTTTCGAAAATAGTGGCGCGACAATTTTTTTAGTTGTACGTCAAATTTACGACAGTTAATCAAACAGTTAAACTTTTCAAAGTGGTGTAACGAAGCGTTACAATTTCCTGCAACTTAGTACCTACCAGTCGCCCACCGAAAACCCTCTTTCTTTTGGGATACCTACCTACCAACAGCATGACACTAGGATACCTACCAACAAAGGGAATGGAAGCCACCCTTTAAATGAATATACATAATCAGTGTTTATTTTATGCTGTCCATATCGCCCAACAACGATGTATACCTAGCAACGATGTTTACCTAGCAACGATGTATACCTACCAACAACAATATACACCAAACGAATATTATATACCATATCATCCAACAACGATGTATACCTAACAACGATGTATACCTACCAACAACAATACACACCAAACGAAAATAAAAGCAGCAACCAAGCAGTCAGCTATACCACCCACCACCCATCGAGTCAGCAGTAGGCACACAGCGACCATGCATCTGCTAGCACACATCAGTGACCAACATGAGTGGCTACGTCATCCCATATATTTATTTAAATTAAGTATATTTTTTTTTTATTATTGGTAGTTTTTATTTTTATTCTTTCACTTCGCACCGTCTTACTTCAGAAAAGTTGACGAATAGAAGTGAAAAATGCACTAGAATAGAGAAGAAAGTGTGGTACACAGAGGTTAATGTGTGGCTTGAGATAGAAACACATAAAAACCCCGTACACACTTTAACCTAAGTAAGCTTACTAGGAGCCGAAGTGGTTATAGGGAACGCAGAGAGGCACAAAGTACGATACTTAGTACTCGTACATAGTACTCACTACGTTCGCTTTTTGATTTTAAAGTTAGGAATACTGAGATTCACTCCTTCAGAGTGCACCTCAGTACCCCGGTTAAGGTTGTCCGTTTGAAACCGCAGTACTTACCTCGGCTTAGCATTGCCGTAAGTACTGAACAGTAGTAGCCGCGATTTGTTGAACCCAGATCCACTCCTTTAGAGTGTATCTCGGTTCGGGTTTGCTTTGTAACCCACCGTACTTAATTTTGGGAGTAGCATTGCCGCAAGTACGTCCGTAACTTCATTATTTAAGGCTAGGCATTTATTTAGACGATCTTCCCACGACACTTATTGTCGCGAGGCATTTATTTTAGCCGATCTTCCAACGACACTTATGGTCGCGAGGCATTTATTTTAGACGATCTTCCCACGACACTTTTTGTCGCGAGGCATTTATTTTAGCCGATCTTCCCACGACACTTATTGTCGCGAGGCATTTATTTTAGCCGATCTTCCCACGACACTTATTGTCGCGAGGCATTTATTTTAGCCGATCTTCCCACGACACTTATTGTCGCGAGGCATTTATTTTAGACGATCTTCCCACGACACTTATTGTCGCGAGGCATTTATTTTAGCCGATCTTCCCACGACACTTATTGTCGCGAGGCATTTATTTTAGACGATCTTCCCACGACATTTATTGTCGCGAGGCATTTATTTTAGCCGATCTTCCCACGACACTTATTGTCGCGAGGCATTTATTTTAGACGATCTTCCCACGACGCCTATTGTCGCGAGGCATTTATTGTAGACGATCTTCCCACGACACTTATTGTCGCGAGGCAATTATTTTAGCCGATCTTCCCACGACACTTATTGTCGCGAGGCATTTATTGTAGTCGATCTTCCCACGACACTTTTTGTCGCGAGGCATTTATTGTAGCCGATTTTCCCACGACACTGTTAGTCGCGAGGCATTTATTGTAGATGATTTTCCCACGACATTTTTAGTCGCGAGGCATTATAATAGAGTAAATATTAACTTGTAAAGATTAAGATCCGTATATGAAATAAATTGTTAGAAAATCTTCGTTATAAATAAAAAAACTGGTAATTGGTCAGAGTTCAAAATCTTCAAAACCCGAGTTTTATTTGCTTTCTTTGGGTAAAACCCTGGACACCCACGAGTCTACCTCAGCCTCGATAAAAAAGCATCACATTTTGGCGCCCGAGCAGGGACCTTTAGAGGATTCATCCGAACTCTCACCGCCGACCGACCAGGAATCTCCTGAAGGTACCACTGACCGCCCTCTTCCGATTACCAATTACCAGTCCGCCGCTACCAAAACAATTAAAATGGTGGAACCCGAAGAACAACCGATTGAAGATCATAACGCTCTTAAAAATCTGAACTTCATATACGTGATGAAGAAGTCTGAATTGCAGGAAGCTCTTGAATCCAGAAATTTGGATACTGACGGGAATATGAAGGAACTCCGTCAACGGTTGAGTCAGTATCTCAAAAAGATTAGAGCTACAGGAGTGACAACCGGTTCTACATTAAATTTGTGTGAGAAATGGGAGAGTGTAGTCGAACAACGACTTAATGACGACGAGCCCATAGACCCACCAGTAAATAATACTGAAAAACCTGCAGTCACCACGGCTCAAACCGCACCTGCTTCATCAGAGGAATCCAGTTCACCATTATATATGCAAACCACATTTATGGTTCCGCCAAAAGGACATTACAAGTCTCTTCCGCCTACAGTCCAGCATCAAACAGGCAGCGCTGAAGGTACACACCACCAGCATACTCTCGAGGATTCCCGAATCAGCCACCCGGTTCACTTTCCATACACGGTACCTCCCCTCAGCTCACACCAACGGTACGAGCAGACACCGTCTACACACCGGCTCACGTTGAGTTATGAGGCGGAGGTAATGAACACCGTACGAAAGTGGGGGTTAAAATTTGATTCGTCTGGAAACCCACTGGAATTCCTCGAGAGGCTGTCTGAGCTAACACGATGTTATAATATCCCGCCTGACGACATGCTTCGAACACTACCCGAACTATTCCGTGGGAGTGCGTTGGAATGGCTTCGCATCAAAGGAGATAGTTTCGTCCAGTGGAATGATTTTCGTGAGGCATTCATTCGTCACTTCCTGGCCGCCCGATACCTCCATAAATTGGAGGAAGAGATACTGCGCAAACGGCAAGGCCCACGTGAACGCGCAAAAGAGTATATCATGGCTGCTCAATACCTGATAAGGCAGCATCCACACATGACAATAACCGAAAATATTGATAGAATATTCGACAATATGCGCCCCGAATATCGGTACTATATCCGTCGCCGAGATTTTACCACACTATTTGAACTATCTACTATGGCTGAAGAGTTTGAATCTATCAGGAATGATGAAAGGAACGCACGTCCGTCAGGTCTAGCCGCTCTTCCCACCCCACAAGTTCCACGAGGGCCGCCGGCAGTCGTACCTTATGATAGGGATACGCATTGCTGGAACTGCAAACAAAGAGGCCACCGCAAAGAAACATGCCGTCGTCCGTTTCGACTGTTTTGTTCATTTTGTGGAGAGGACGGTAGACTGACGAAAGATTGCCATTGCCACCGACATCCAGTAGCCGTTGTTAACAATATACCTGGAGTTGATCCCCGATATTTTGTACCGATAAAGATCAATGAAGAAGAATATCACTTCTCGACACTGGGTCATCAAAAACGTTTATTGGCCCAGCATTAAGAGAAAAGTTGATTGCCCTTGGCTTGCCGATATGGAAATGCGACCGGCCGGTCCACCTAGCGAATGGCGAACCCGTCATGACCTCCGAGCACTTCACGGTAACCTTCTCTTTAGGTGGCAACGAGTTGACTGGCGAGCTTACCTATTTACCTGCGCTAGAGGAAGATGCGATTCTCGGAATGGATTTAATGAATCAGGCCAACATTCAAATATATTTGGGAGGCAAACCTATAACAGGTAGCAAAAAGTACCAGAGAAACGAGAACCTTTCTGTCTGTAGAGCCGTGTCCCATTTACCAGAGTATCAAAAACAGAGACTAGATGATTTCCTAGCTATCGAATAACCTAAATTCGACAACATAGTAGGAATTTCAACCGTACCGCCGCACCGAATTCGTTTGAAAAAGGAGGAACCCTTCAAACAACGCTATTATCCGCGCAATCCAGCCATGCAAAAGATAATAGACGACGAAGTCGATGACCTGTTGAAAACTGGTAAAATAAGCCCATCGAAAAGCCCGTATAGTTCACCGATCGTACTAGTGCGTAAAAAGGAAGGATCATGGAGGGTCTGCATCGATTTTCGCCAGCTGAACGAAGTGTCATTCAAAGACGCATATTCGTTGCCATATATAGTGGCTATTTTGGACAAACTACGTGGAGCAAGGTTTATGTCTACGATCGACCTCAAGCAAGGCTATTGGCAGATCGCTTTAGAACCAAAATGCCGCCCGTATACCGCTTTCACCGTTCCAGGCCGTGGATTATTTGAATGGAATGTTATGCCTTGCGGCCTACATTCTGCTGGGGCCACGTTTCAGCGTGCGATGGATGCGATTTTTGGCTCAGACATGTTAAGCCATGTTTTCGTCTACCTGGATGACATAATTATTATCAGTGGCTCTTTCGAGGAACATATTAGCCAATTAGCCGACGTTTTTGGGAAACTCCGTGCCGCCAATCTCAAAATAAACGTGGAAAAATGCAATTTTTGCCGTAGTAGCCTAAGATTCCTGGGCCATGTGGTCAGCCAAGAAGGCATTCACACCGACCCTGACAAAATTTCCGCCGTGCAAGAATTAAAACCACCAACTAGTGTTCGTGAGCTACGTCGCATATTAGGAATCTGCTCATGGTACCGCCGCTTCATCAAAGATTTCTCGTCAGTGGCGACTCCGTTAACCAGTCTGCTAAAAAAGAACGCTAAATGGGATTGGGGACCTCTCCAACAAGCAGCGTTTGATTTGCTCAAATCAAAACTAACTGAAGCACCCGTATTAACTTGCCCAAATTTCGACTTACCGTTTACCTTGCAAACCGACGCTAGTAATTGTGGGTTAGGAGTTGTGCTAACCCAATCATCAGAGGAACACGAAAAAGTTATTGCCTATGCCAGCCGTACGTTAACAGAACAGGAACAAAAGTATGCTGTGACAGAGAAGGAGTGTCTGGCCATTTTGTGGGGAATAAGAAAGATGAGACTATATCTTGAAGGCTACCATTTCAACGTTGTCACGGACCACCATTCTCTGAAGTGGTTGCATTCCTTGGAAAACCCTTCTGGAAGGTTGGCGCGCTGGGCCTTAGAGCTTCAGCAGTATGACTTCGATATTCATTATCGCCGAGGATCTATGAACGTAGTAGCCGACGCGCTATCCCGCGATCCGCTGCCTATCAACGAGACGGATAAGCTCGCCGCCGCTAGAGACGTAAGGCCAGATTGGGTACAACGTATAAAAGAGCAAGTCGAAAAATATCCAGAGAAATTCCCCGAGTACAAAATAAGAGAGAATCAACTGTTCCGTCGTTTCGTTGTGGCACATCCAATGTCTAGCCCCCGAGATGTGGATTGGAAATTATGCGTGCCAGAGTCCGACCGCCGTCAAATTTTGTTTGAAAACCACGATGCCGTAACCGCAGGACACTTGGGTATCGCCAAAACTATCGCTCGAATGGCCAAGCGATACTACTGGCCAGGGATGTTTCGTGATATCAGTAGGTATGTCCGTAAGTGTGGGATTTGTAACAAATACAAAGCTTCACAACAAAAGCCCAGCGGATACATGCATACTACTCAGGTGGATGAACCATGGGAAATCGTTTGCGGTGATTTTGTAGGCCCATTACCGCGTTCTATGAAAGGGAATACCGTCCTGCTGGTCATGGTAGACAAATTTACTAAGTGGGTGGAAGCAGTCCCGATGCGTGCCGCCACAACTCCCAGTTTAATTAAAGCTGTAAGAGAAAGAATTACTAACCGCTTTGGAGTCCCTAGGGTGTTCCTCTCAGACAACGGAACTCAATTTACGAGCAACCAGTTCACAACCTTTCTACAGAGCCTGGGTATTCAACATCGCCTCACCGCCCCGTATACACCGCAGGAAAACCCAACGGAGAGGGTAAACCGAGTCATCAAAACAATGATTGCTCAGTATGTGCAGGAAAACCAGCGATCGTGGGACGAACACCTGCCGGAGTTGTCATTTGCTATGAACACGAGCCGTCACGAGTCTACTGGGTATTCCCCTGTAGTACTAAATTTTGGAAGAGAGTTACGAGGACCTAGAGAGTACATAACACCCTTCCCCGACGACGGCCCTGATAAAGACGTAATCACCAGACAGGAAAGATTGCAAGCGTTATATGAGTTAGTACGTACTAACATCGCAAGAGCCAGTCAGACGCAAGCGAAATCATATAATTTACGCCGCCGTCCCTGGCGACCTAGTATTGGTGAGATGGTCTACAAGAAAATACGGCATCTTTCCTCAGCAGCGAATTATTTTGCGGCGAAATTAGCCCCCCGTTACGACGGTCCTTTCCAGGTAACAAAGTTTATTTCCCCCGTCATCGTAGAATTAAGGGAAGGAGATAGGGGAAACAAACAAAAGAGAAGATCGCCCATTCGTTCTCACATAAGGGATTTAAAAGGATTTTATTCCGATGAAAAAAATATAAATAGTAAGGATCAAACCGCTGCGATCATCAGTAGAAAGATAACCGTGGAGGCGAGCAGACGTGCGCCACAAACTAAGAAGGTAACATCACCATTACTAAGCAACCCCGTACTAGTAGTAAAAATTCCGATATACAAGCAGCCCTTATCTAAATCCTTCAGCCAGAAAACTACCGCCGGCGTTAGTATTTCCACTACAAACATGGAGGAAGTAAATGGAAGAGGTAAATCCCAGCCGAATGCAGAAGTAAGGCGTAGCCCACGCCTTAGCAAAAGACGAACTAGCCGCCGGTCACCCAGGCGGTCACCTCCGCCCCGTTTTCACCGCCTGTCGACTCCTGAACGCCACAACACCCTGGCAAAAGATGGATCAAAGCCCGAGCGTCCGTCCTCTACCGTAGTTGCAGATGGCCATGCAGATTATGTCTCACCATATAAAAATAACGTCGAGAGTAGACATCCAACCACAGCCTGTGGTTCAGGCGCCTTTGCCAACCGTGCTTCACCACGCAAGTCACCACGCCAAATAGCAACAGCCAAGTGTAAGCCAAGGTTTCAGCTCCCAGGAAAAGCAACCGTTGGCAAGTTAACTAATTGAAATCCAGTGCCGTCATCTTCGTGCACCGCACCCTTTCTGCCACCCGATCCTTGCGTGCGCCAACGCACCGTTCCGCGTAAGATGCAAGCCACGTCACTTGGGGATGATCAAGTGTGCTTCCAGCTGGTCACCCAGCCTCGTGTCAGCAGGGTTGAGGAAATACACTTGCTGGCAAACGCCAAACCCATTCCGCCCAAGGTATCGGCATTGGCAGACATGAAAAGAGTACGGGAGCAGTGTGAGGCAGCCAACGAGAGTTGGGCAATTGAGAACCCTCCGATCACCAGAAAAGCTAGAATTAGTTCTAGTCCCACAACCAGTCAAGCTGCTTACTTCACTCATCCGACAGATGGCATCACTACTTCTGTTCCACCCCAAAATTACCAAATTCCGGTAGTTCAAGGGATGCAACAATCCTAAGCCCAAGGATGGAGTCCAGAAGTCTTACCTCCAGCAGTTAAACCGGCCGTCCCAGCAGCAGCAGCGGGAAGCAACTCGGAACAACCGTTCGATCCGTTCGCAGGCGTTACTCTCAGAGCCACACCCAGCCACCAGCGCCAGTTCGTTGTACACCGCCCGTGGGGGCCTGTATTAGTGGAAGATGCTGTCATAATGAATTATTGTTTTGTTATCTTTATTATTATTATTTGAATTATTTAATTTATTTTCGTTTATGAAATAAAATTCCGTTGAAGTTAAAAATTAAAAAAAAAAAAAAAAAAAAAAAAAAAAAAATATATATATAAAAATTTAAAGAAAAGAAAAAAAAAACAAAAAGAACCCACCCAGCATAAGGAGCTTAGACGAGAAGGTTCTCGTCTCCAAAAGAAAGGGGGGTGTGTAACGAAAACCCGCCCACCGAAAACCCTCTTTCTTTTGGGATACCTACCTACCAACAACATGACACTAGGATACCTACCAACAAAGGGAATGGAAGCCACCCTTTTAATGAATATACATAATCAGTGTTTATTTTATGCTGTCCATATCGCCCAACAACGATGTATACCTAGCAACGATGTATACCTAGCAATGATGTATACCTACCAACAACAATATACACCAAACGAATATTATATACCATATCATCCAACAACGATGTATACCTAACAACGATGTATACCTACCAACAACAATACACACCAAACGAAAATAAAAGCAGCAACCAAGCAGTCAGCTATACCACCCACCACCCATCGAGTCAGCAGTAGGCACACAGCGACCATGCATCTGCTAGCACAGTGACCAACATGAGTGGCTACGTCATCCCATATATTTATTTATATTAAGTATATTTTTTTTTATTATTGGTAGTTTTTATTTTTATTCTTTCACTTCGCACCGTCTTACTTCAGAAAAGTTGACGAATAGAAGTGAAAAATGCACTAGAATAGAGAAGAAAGTGTGGTACACAGAGGTTAATGTGTGGCTTGAGATAGAAACACATAAAAACCCCGTACACACTTTAACCTAAGTAAGCTTACTAGGAGCCGAAGTGGTTATAGGGAACGCAGAGAGGCACAAAGTACGATACTTAGTACTCGTACATAGTACTCACTACGTTCGCTTTTTGATTTTAAAGTTAGGAATACTGAGATTCACTCCTTCAGAGTGCACCTCAGTACCCCGGTAAAGGTTGTCCGTTTGAAACCGCAGTACTTACCTCGGCTTAGCATTGCCGTAAGTACTGAACAGTAGTAGCCGCGATTTGTTGAACCCAGATCCACTCCTTTAGAGTGTATCTCGGTTCGGGTTTGCTTTGTAACCCACCGTACTTAATTTTGGGAGTAGCATTGCCGCAACTTCATTATTTAAGGCTAGGCATTTATTTTAGACGATCTTCCCACGACACTTATAGTCGCGAGGCATTTATTTTAGCCGATCTTCCCACGACACTTATTGTCGCGAGGCATTTATTTTAGCCGATCTTCCCACGACACTTATTGTCGCGAGGCATTTATTTTAGCCGATCTTCCCACGACACTTATTGTCGCGAGGCATTTATTTTAGCCGATCTTCCCACGACACTTATTGTCGCGAGGCATTTATTTTAGACGATCTTCCCACGACACTTATTGTCGCGAGGCATTTATTTTAGCCGATCTTCCCACGACACTTATTGTCGCGAGGCATTTATTTTAGACGATCTTCCTACGACATTTATTGTCGCGAGGCATTTATTTTAGCCGATCTTCCCACGACACTTATTGTCGCGAGGCATTTATTTTAGACGATCTTCCCACGACGCCTATTGTCGCGAGGCATTTATTGTAGACGATCTTCCCACGACACTTATTGTCGCGAGGCAATTATTTTAGCCGATCTTCCCACGACACTTATTGTCGCAAGGCATTTATTGTAGTCGATCTTCCCACGACACTTTTTGTCGCGAGGCATTTATTGTAGCCGATTTTCCCACGACACTGTTAGTCGCGAGGCATTTATTGTAGATGATTTTCCCACGACATTTTTAGTCGCGAGGCATTATAATAGAGTAAATATTAACTTGTAAAGATTAAGATCCGTATATGAAATAAATTGTTAGAAAATCTTCGTTATAAATAAAAAAACTGGTAATTGGTCAGAGTTCAAAATCTTCAAAACCCGAGTTTTATTTGCTTTCTTTGGGTAAACCCTGGACACCCACGAGTCTACCTCAGCCTCGATAAAAAAGCATCACATTTTGGCGCCCGAGCAGGGACCTTTAGAGGATTCATCCGAACTCTCACCGCCGACCGACCAGGAATCTCCTGAAGGTACCACTGACCGCCCTCTTCCGATTACCAATTACCAGTCCGCCGCTACCAAAACAATTAAAATGGTGGAACCCGAAGAACAACCGATTGAAGATCATAACGCTCTTAAAAATCTGAACTTCATATACGTGATGAAGAAGTCTGAATTGCAGGAAGCTCTTGAATCCAGAAATTTGGATACTGACGGGAATATGAAGGAACTCCGTCAACGGTTGAGTCAGTATCTCAAAAAGATTAGAGCTACAGGAGTGACAACCGGTTCTACATTAAATTTGTGTGAGAAATGGGAGAGTGTAGTCGAACAACGACTTAATGACGACGAGCCCATAGACCCACCAGTAAATAATACTGAAAAACCTGCAGTCACCACGGCTCAAACCGCACCTGCTTCATCAGAGGAATCCAGTTCACCATTATATATGCAAACCACATTTATGGTTCCGCCAAAAGGACATTACAAGTCTCTTCCGCCTACAGTCCAGCATCAAACAGGCAGCGCTGAAGGTACACACCACCAGCATACTCTCGAGGATTCCCGAATCAGCCACCCGGTTCACTTTCCATACACGGTACCTCCCCTCAGCTCACACCAACGGTACGAGCAGACACCGTCTACACACCGGCTCACGTTGAGTTATGAGGCGGAGGTAATGAACACCGTACGAAAGTGGGGGTTAAAATTTGATTCGTCTGGAAACCCACTGGAATTCCTCGAGAGGCTGTCTGAGCTAACACGATGTTATAATATCCCGCCTGACGACATGCTTCGAACACTACCCGAACTATTCCGTGGGAGTGCGTTGGAATGGCTTCGCATCAAAGGAGATAGTTTCGTCCAGTGGAATGATTTTCGTGAGGCATTCATTCGTCACTTCCTGGCCGCCCGATACCTCCATAAATTGGAGGAAGAGATACTGCGCAAACGGCAAGGCCCACGTGAACGCGCAAAAGAGTATATCATGGCTGCTCAATACCTGATAAGGCAGCATCCACACATGACAATAACCGAAAATATTGATAGAATATTCGACAATATGCGCCCCGAATATCGGTACTATATCCGTCGCCGAGATTTTACCACACTAGATGAACTATCTACTATGGCTGAAGAGTTTGAATCTATCAGGAATGATGAAAGGAACGCACGTCCGTCAGGTCTAGCCGCTCTTCCCACCCCACAAGTTCCACGAGGGCCGCCGGCAGTCGTACCTTATGATAGGGATACGCATTGCTGGAACTGCAAACAAAGAGGCCACCGCAAAGAAACATGCCGTCGTCCGTTTCGACTGTTTTGTTCATTTTGTGGAGAGGACGGTAGACTGACGAAAGATTGCCATTGCCACCGACATCCAGTAGCCGTTGTTAACAATATACCTGGAGTTGATCCCCGATATTTTGTACCGATAAAGATCAATGAAGAAGAATATCACTTCTCGACACTGGGTCATCAAAAACGTTTATTGGCCCAGCATTAAGAGAAAAGTTGATTGCCCTTGGCTTGCCGATACGGAAATGCGACCGGCCGGTCCACCTAGCGAATGGCGAACCCGTCATGACCTCCGAGCACTTCACGGTAACCTTCTCTTTAGGTGGCAACGAGTTGACTGGCGAGCTTACCTATTTACCTGCGCTAGAGGAAGATGCGATTCTCGGAATGGATTTAATGAATCAGGCCAACATTCAAATATATTTGGGAGGCAAACCTATAACAGGTAGCAAAAAGTACCAGAGAAACGAGAACCTTTCTGTCTGTAGAGCCGTGTCCCATTTACCAGAGTATCAAAAACAGAGACTAGATGATTTCCTAGCTATCGAATAACCTAAATTCGACAACATAGTAGGAATTTCAACCGTACCGCCGCACCGAATTCGTTTGAAAAAGGAGGAACCCTTCAAACAACGCTATTATCCGCGCAATCCAGCCATGCAAAAGATAATAGACGACGAAGTCGATGACCTGTTGAAAACTGGTAAAATAAGCCCATCGAAAAGCCCGTATAGTTCACCGATCGTACTAGTGCGTAAAAAGGAAGGATCATGGAGGGTCTGCATCGATTTTCGCCAGCTGAACGAAGTGTCATTCAAAGACGCATATTCGTTGCCATATATAGTGGCTATTTTGGACAAACTACGTGGAGCAAGGTTTATGTCTACGATCGACCTCAAGCAAGGCTATTGGCAGATCGCTTTAGAACCAAAATGCCGCCCGTATACCGCTTTCACCGTTCCAGGCCGTGGATTATTTGAATGGAATGTTATGCCTTGCGGCCTACATTCTGCTGGGGCCACGTTTCAGCGTGCGATGGATGCGATTTTTGGCTCAGACATGTTAAGCCATGTTTTCGTCTACCTGGATGACATAATTATTATCAGTGGCTCTTTCGAGGAACATATTAGCCAATTAGCCGACGTTTTTGGGAAACTCCGTGCCGCCAATCTCAAAATAAACGTGGAAAAATGCAATTTTTGCCGTAGTAGCCTAAGATTCCTGGGCCATGTGGTCAGCCAAGAAGGCATTCACACCGACCCTGACAAAATTTCCGCCGTGCAAGAATTAAAACCACCAACTAGTGTTCGTGAGCTACGTCGCATATTAGGAATCTGCTCATGGTACCGCCGCTTCATCAAAGATTTCTCGTCAGTGGCGACTCCGTTAACCAGTCTGCTAAAAAAGAACGCTAAATGGGATTGGGGACCTCTCCAACAAGCAGCGTTTGATTTGCTCAAATCAAAACTAACTGAAGCACCCGTATTAACTTGCCCAAATTTCGACTTACCGTTTACCTTGCAAACCGACGCTAGTAATTGTGGGTTAGGAGTTGTGCTAACCCAATCATCAGAGGAACACGAAAAAGTTATTGCCTATGCCAGCCGTACGTTAACAGAACAGGAACAAAAGTATGCTGTGACAGAGAAGGAGTGTCTGGCCATTTTGTGGGGAATAAGAAAGATGAGACTATATCTTGAAGGCTACCATTTCAACGTTGTCACGGACCACCATTCTCTGAAGTGGTTGCATTCCTTGGAAAACCCTTCTGGAAGGTTGGCGCGCTGGGCCTTAGAGCTTCAGCAGTATGACTTCGATATTCATTATCGCCGAGGATCTATGAACGTAGTAGCCGACGCGCTATCCCGCGATCCGCTGCCTATCAACGAGACGGATAAGCTCGCCGCCGCTAGAGACGTAAGGCCAGATTGGGTACAACGTATAAAAGAGCAAGTCGAAAAATATCCAGAGAAATTCCCCGAGTACAAAATAAGAGAGAATCAACTGTTCCGTCGTTTCGTTGTGGCACATCCAATGTCTAGCCCCCGAGATGTGGATTGGAAATTATGCGTGCCAGAGTCCGACCGCCGTCAAATTTTGTTTGAAAACCACGATGCCGTAACCGCAGGACACTTGGGTATCGCCAAAACTATCGCTCGAATGGCCAAGCGATACTACTGGCCAGGGATGTTTCGTGATATCAGTAGGTATGTCCGTAAGTGTGGGATTTGTAACAAATACAAAGCTTCACAACAAAAGCCCAGCGGATACATGCATACTACTCAGGTGGATGAACCATGGGAAATCGTTTGCGGTGATTTTGTAGGCCCATTACCGCGTTCTATGAAAGGGAATACCGTCCTGCTGGTCATGGTAGACAAATTTACTAAGTGGGTGGAAGCAGTCCCGATGCGTGCCGCCACAACTCCCAGTTTAATTAAAGCTGTAAGAGAAAGAATTACTAACCGCTTTGGAGTCCCTAGGGTGTTCCTCTCAGACAACGGAACTCAATTTACGAGCAACCAGTTCACAACCTTTCTACAGAATCTTCAAAACCCGAGTTTTATTTGCTTTCTTTGGGTAAACCCTGGACACCCACGAGTCTACCTCAGCCTCGATAAAAAAGCATCACATTTTGGCGCCCGAGCAGGGACCTTTAGAGGATTCATCCGAACTCTCACCGCCGACCGACCAGGAATCTCCTGAAGGTACCACTGACCGCCCTCTTCCGATTACCAATTACCAGTCCGCCGCTACCAAAACAATTAAAATGGTGGAACCCGAAGAACAACCGATTGAAGATCATAACGCTCTTAAAAATCTGAACTTCATATACGTGATGAAGAAGTCTGAATTGCAGGAAGCTCTTGAATCCAGAAATTTGGATACTGACGGGAATATGAAGGAACTCCGTCAACGGTTGAGTCAGTATCTCAAAAAGATTAGAGCTACAGGAGTGACAACCGGTTCTACATTAAATTTGTGTGAGAAATGGGGGAGTGTAGTCGAACAACGACTTAATGACGACGAGCCCATAGACCCACCAGTAAATAATACTGAAAAACCTGCAGTCACCACGGCTCAAACCGCACCTGCTTCATCAGAGGAATCCAGTTCACCATTATATATGCAAACCACATTTATGGTTCCGCCAAAAGGACATTACAAGTCTCTTCCGCCTACAGTCCAGCATCAAACAGGCAGCGCTGAAGGTACACACCACCAGCATACTCTCGAGGATTCCCGAATCAGCCACCCGGTTCACTTTCCATACACGGTACCTCCCCTCAGCTCACACCAACGGTACGAGCAGACACCGTCTACACACCGGCTCACGTTGAGTTATGAGGCGGAGGTAATGAACACCGTACGAAAGTGGGGGTTAAAATTTGATTCGTCTGGAAACCCACTGGAATTCCTCGAGAGGCTGTCTGAGCTAACACGATGTTATAATATCCCGCCTGACGACATGCTTCGAACACTACCCGAACTATTCCGTGGGAGTGCGTTGGAATGGCTTCGCATCAAAGGAGATAGTTTCGTCCAGTGGAATGATTTTCGTGAGGCATTCATTCGTCACTTCCTGGCCGCCCGATACCTCCATAAATTGGAGGAAGAGATACTGCGCAAACGGCAAGGCCCACGTGAACGCGCAAAAGAGTATATCATGGCTGCTCAATACCTGATAAGGCAGCATCCACACATGACAATAACCGAAAATATTGATAGAATATTCGACAATATGCGCCCCGAATATCGGTACTATATCCGTCGCCGAGATTTTACCACACTAGATGAACTATCTACTATGGCTGAAGAGTTTGAATCTATCAGGAATGATGAAAGGAACGCACGTCCGTCAGGTCTAGCCGCTCTTCCCACCCCACAAGTTCCACGAGGGCCGCCGGCAGTCGTACCTTATGATAGGGATACGCATTGCTGGAACTGCAAACAAAGAGGCCACCGCAAAGAAACATGCCGTCGTCCGTTTCGACTGTTTTGTTCATTTTGTGGAGAGGACGGTAGACTGACGAAAGATTGCCATTGCCACCGACATCCAGTAGCCGTTGTTAACAATATACCTGGAGTTGATCCCCGATATTTTGTACCGATAAAGATCAATGAAGAAGAATATCACTTCTCGACACTGGGTCATCAAAAACGTTTATTGGCCCAGCATTAAGAGAAAAGTTGATTGCCCTTGGCTTGCCGATACGGAAATGCGACCGGCCGGTCCACCTAGCGAATGGCGAACCCGTCATGACCTCCGAGCACTTCACGGTAACCTTCTCTTTAGGTGGCAACGAGTTGACTGGCGAGCTTACCTATTTACCTGCGCTAGAGGAAGATGCGATTCTCGGAATGGATTTAATGAATCAGGCCAACATTCAAATATATTTGGGAGGCAAACCTATAACAGGTAGCAAAAAGTACCAGAGAAACGAGAACCTTTCTGTCTGTAGAGCCGTGTCCCATTTACCAGAGTATCAAAAACAGAGACTAGATGATTTCCTAGCTATCGAATAACCTAAATTCGACAACATAGTAGGAATTTCAACCGTACCGCCGCACCGAATTCGTTTGAAAAAGGAGGAACCCTTCAAACAACGCTATTATCCGCGCAATCCAGCCATGCAAAAGATAATAGACGACGAAGTCGATGACCTGTTGAAAACTGGTAAAATAAGCCCATCGAAAAGCCCGTATAGTTCACCGATCGTACTAGTGCGTAAAAAGGAAGGATCATGGAGGGTCTGCATCGATTTTCGCCAGCTGAACGAAGTGTCATTCAAAGACGCATATTCGTTGCCATATATAGTGGCTATTTTGGACAAACTACGTGGAGCAAGGTTTATGTCTACGATCGACCTCAAGCAAGGCTATTGGCAGATCGCTTTAGAACCAAAATGCCGCCCGTATACCGCTTTCACCGTTCCAGGCCGTGGATTATTTGAATGGAATGTTATGCCTTGCGGCCTACATTCTGCTGGGGCCACGTTTCAGCGTGCGATGGATGCGATTTTTGGCTCAGACATGTTAAGCCATGTTTTCGTCTACCTGGATGACATAATTATTATCAGTGGCTCTTTCGAGGAACATATTAGCCAATTAGCCGACGTTTTTGGGAAACTCCGTGCCGCCAATCTCAAAATAAACGTGGAAAAAACGTAGTAGCCTAAGATTCCTGGGCCATGTGGTCAGCCAAGAAGGCATTCACACCGACCCTGACAAAATTTCCGCCGTGCAAGAATTAAAACCACCAACTAGTGTTCGTGAGCTACGTCGCATATTAGGAATCTGCTCATGGTACCGCCGCTTCATCAAAGATTTCTCGTCAGTGGCGACTCCGTTAACCAGTCTGCTAAAAAAGAACGCTAAATGGGATTGGGGACCTCTCCAACAAGCAGCGTTTGATTTGCTCAAATCAAAACTAACTGAAGCACCCGTATTAACTTGCCCAAATTTCGACTTACCGTTTACCTTGCAAACCGACGCTAGTAATTGTGGGTTAGGAGTTGTGCTAACCCAATCATCAGAGGAACACGAAAAAGTTATTGCCTATGCCAGCCGTACGTTAACAGAACAGGAACAAAAGTATGCTGTGACAGAGAAGGAGTGTCTGGCCATTTTGTGGGGAATAAGAAAGATGAGACTATATCTTGAAGGCTACCATTTCAACGTTGTCACGGACCACCATTCTCTGAAGTGGTTGCATTCCTTGGAAAACCCTTCTGGAAGGTTGGCGCGCTGGGCCTTAGAGCTTCAGCAGTATGACTTCGATATTCATTATCGCCGAGGATCTATGAACGTAGTAGCCGACGCGCTATCCCGCGATCCGCTGCCTATCAACGAGACGGATAAGCTCGCCGCCGCTAGAGACGTAAGGCCAGATTGGGTACAACGTATAAAAGAGCAAGTCGAAAAATATCCAGAGAAATTCCCCGAGTACAAAATAAGAGAGAATCAACTGTTCCGTCGTTTCGTTGTGGCACATCCAATGTCTAGCCCCCGAGATGTGGATTGGAAATTATGCGTGCCAGAGTCCGACCGCCGTCAAATTTTGTTTGAAAACCACGATGCCGTAACCGCAGGACACTTGGGTATCGCCAAAACTATCGCTCGAATGGCCAAGCGATACTACTGGCCAGGGATGTTTCGTGATATCAGTAGGTATGTCCGTAAGTGTGGGATTTGTAACAAATACAAAGCTTCACAACAAAAGCCCAGCGGATACATGCATACTACTCAGGTGGATGAACCATGGGAAATCGTTTGCGGTGATTTTGTAGGCCCATTACCGCGTTCTATGAAAGGGAATACCGTCCTGCTGGTCATGGTAGACAAATTTACTAAGTGGGTGGAAGCAGTCCCGATGCGTGCCGCCACAACTCCCAGTTTAATTAAAGCTGTAAGAGAAAGAATTACTAACCGCTTTGGAGTCCCTAGGGTGTTCCTCTCAGACAACGGAACTCAATTTACGAGCAACCAGTTCACAACCTTTCTACAGAGCCTGGGTATTCAACATCGCCTCACCGCCCCGTATACACCGCAGGAAAACCCAACGGAGAGGGTAAACCGAGTCATCAAAACAATGATTGCTCAGTATGTGCAGGAAAACCAGCGATCGTGGGACGAACACCTGCCGGAGTTGTCATTTGCTATGAACACGAGCCGTCACGAGTCTACTGGGTATTCCCCTGTAGTACTAAATTTTGGAAGAGAGTTACGAGGACCTAGAGAGTACATAACACCCTTCCCCGACGACGGCCCTGATAAAGACGTAATCACCAGACAGGAAAGATTGCAAGCGTTATATGAGTTAGTACGTACTAACATCGCAAGAGCCAGTCAGACGCAAGCGAAATCATATAATTTACGCCGCCGTCCCTGGCGACCTAGTATTGGTGAGATGGTCTACAAGAAAATACGGCATCTTTCCTCAGCAGCGAATTATTTTGCGGCGAAATTAGCCCCCCGTTACGACGGTCCTTTCCAGGTAACAAAGTTTATTTCCCCCGTCATCGTAGAATTAAGGGAAGGAGATAGGGGAAACAAACAAAAGAGAAGATCGCCCATTCGTTCTCACATAAGGGATTTAAAAGGATTTTATTCCGATGAAAAAAATATAAATAGTAAGGATCAAACCGCTGCGATCATCAGTAGAAAGATAACCGTGGAGGCGAGCAGACGTGCGCCACAAACTAAGAAGGTAACATCACCATTACTAAGCAACCCCGTACTAGTAGTAAAAATTCCGATATACAAGCAGCCCTTATCTAAATCCTTCAGCCAGAAAACTACCGCCGGCGTTAGTATTTCCACTACAAACATGGAGGAAGTAAATGGAAGAGGTAAATCCCAGCCGAATGCAGAAGTAAGGTTAGCAAAAGACGAACTAGCCGCCGGTCACCCAGGCGGTCACCTCCGCCCCGTTTTCACCGCCTGTCGACTCCTGAACGCCACAACACCCTGGCAAAAGATGGATCAAAGCCCGAGCGTCCGTCCTCTACCGTAGTTGCAGATGGCCATGCAGATTATGTCTCACCATATAAAAATAACGTCGAGAGTAGACATCCAACCACAGCCTGTGGTTCAGGCGCCTTTGCCAACCGTGCTTCACCACGCAAGTCACCACGCCAAATAGCAACAGCCAAGTGTAAGCCAAGGTTTCAGCTCCCAGGAAAAGCAACCGTTGGCAAGTTAACTAATTGAAATCCAGTGCCGTCATCTTCGTGCACCGCACCCTTTCTGCCACCCGATCCTTGCGTGCGCCAACGCACCGTTCCGCGTAAGATGCAAGCCACGTCACTTGGGGATGATCAAGTGTGCTTCCAGCTGGTCACCCAGCCTCGTGTCAGCAGGGTTAAGGAAATACACTTGCTGGCAAACGCCAAACCCATTCCGCCCAAGGTATCGGCATTGGCAGACATGAAAAGAGTACGGGAGCAGTGTGAGGCAGCCAACGAGAGTTGGGCAATTGAGAACCCTCCGATCACCAGAAAAGCTAGAATTAGTTCTAGTCCCACAACCAGTCAAGCTGCTTACTTCACTCATCCGACAGATGGCATCACTACTTCTGTTCCACCCCAAAATTACCAAATTCCGGTAGTTCAAGGGATGCAACAATCCTAAGCCCAAGGATGGAGTCCAGAAGTCTTACCTCCAGCAGTTAAACCGGCCGTCCCAGCAGCAGCAGCGGGAAGCAACTCGGAACAACCGTTCGATCCGTTCGCAGGCGTTACTCTCAGAGCCACACCCAGCCACCAGCGCCAGTTCGTTGTACACCGCCCGTGGGGGCCTGTATTAGTGGAAGATGCTGTCATAATGAATTATTGTTTTGTTATCTTTATTATTATTATTTGAATTATTTAATTTATTTTCGTTTATGAAATAAAATTCCGTTGAAGTTAAAAATTTAAAAAAAAAAAAAAAAAAAAAAAAAAAAAAAATTAAAAAAAAAAAAAAAAAAAAAAATATATATATATAAAAATTTAAAGAAAAGAAAAAAAAAAACAAAAAGAACCCACCCAGCATAAGGAGCTTAGACGAGAAGGTTCTCGTCTCCAAAAGAAAGGGGGGTGTGTAACGAAAACCCGCCCACCGAAAACCCTCTTTCTTTTGGGATACCTACCTACCAACAACATGACACTAGGATACCTACCAACAAAGGGAATGGAAGCCACCCTTTTAATGAATATACATAATCAGTGTTTATTTTATGCTGTCCATATCGCCCAACAACGATGTATACCTAGCAACGATGTTTACCTAGCAACGATGTATACCTACCAACAACAATATACACCAAACGAATATTATATACCATATCATCCAACAACGATGTATACCTAACAACGATGTATACCTACCAACAACAATACACACCAAACGAAAATAAAAGCAGCAACCAAGCAGTCAGCTATACCACCCACCACCCATCGAGTCAGCAGTAGGCACACAGCGACCATGCATCTGCTAGCACAGTGACCAACATGAGTGGCTACGTCATCCCATATATTTATTTATATTAAGTATATTTTTTTTTATTATTGGTAGTTTTTATTTTTATTCTTTCACTTCGCACCGTCTTACTTCAGAAAAGTTGACGAATAGAAGTGAAAAATGCACTAAAATAGAGAAGAAAGTGTGGTACACAGAGGTTAATGTGTGGCTTGAGATAGAAACACATAAAAACCCCGTACACACTTTAACCTAAGTAAGCTTACTAGGAGCCGAAGTGGTTATAGGGAACGCAGAGAGGCACAAAGTACGATACTTAGTACTCGTACATAGTACTCACTACGTTCGCTTTTTGATTTTAAAGTTAGGAATACTGAGATTCACTCCTTCAGAGTGCACCTCAGTACCCCGGTAAAGGTTGTCCGTTTGAAACCGCAGTACTTACCTCGGCTTAGCATTGCCGTAAGTACTGAACAGTAGTAGCCGCGATTTGTTGAACCCAGATCCACTCCTTTAGAGTGTATCTCGGTTCGGGTTTGCTTTGTAACCCACCGTACTTAATTTTGGGAGTAGCATTGCCGCAACTTCATTATTTAAGGCTAGGCATTTATTTTAGACGATCTTCCCACGACACTTATAGTCGCGAGGCATTTATTTTAGCCGATCTTCCCACGACACTTATTGTCGCGAGGCATTTATTTTAGACGATCTTCCCACGACACTTTTTGTCGCGAGGCATTTATTTTAGCCGATCTTCCCACGACACTTATTGTCGCGAGGCATTTATTTTAGCCGATCTTCCCACGACACTTATTGTCGCGAGGCATTTATTTTAGCCGATCTTCCCACGACACTTATTGTCGCGAGGCATTTATTTTAGACGATCTTCCCACGACACTTATTGTCGCGAGGCATTTATTTTAGCCGATCTTCCCACGACACTTATTGTCGCGAGGCATTTATTTTAGACGATCTTCCTACGACATTTATTGTCGCGAGGCATTTATTTTAGCCGATCTTCCCACGACACTTATTGTCGCGAGGCATTTATTTTAGACGATCTTCCCACGACGCCTATTGTCGCGAGGCATTTATTGTAGACGATCTTCCCACGACACTTATTGTCGCGAGGCAATTATTTTAGCCGATCTTCCCACGACACTTATTGTCGCAAGGCATTTATTGTAGTCGATCTTCCCACGACACTTTTTGTCGCGAGGCATTTATTGTAGCCGATTTTCCCACGACACTGTTAGTCGCGAGGCATTTATTGTAGATGATTTTCCCACGACATTTTTAGTCGCGAGGCATTATAATAGAGTAAATATTATCTTGTAAAGATTAAGATCCGTATATGAAATAAATTGTTAGAAAATCTTCGTTATAAATAAAAAAACTGGTAATTGGTCAGAGTTCAAAATCTTCAAAACCCGAGTTTTATTTGCTTTCTTTGGGTAAAACCCTGGACACCCACGAGTCTACCTCAGCCTCGATAAAAAAGCATCACAGTGGTAATGCTAACTTGACACACATGGTGTTGGCACCTGTTCCCTAACATCTTCAGTTCTCGAACTCTTTTAGAAAACTCGTTATATTTAGTTGTTTCTAGAACCTATGTCGGAATAGTTTTTAAGCGGGAAACCCATGAAACAACGAAAATATAACGAAAGAACTTAAATAGTTCGAGAACTGGAGATGTTCGGCAATAGGTGCCACTACCCGACCTAACGTTATACTTTATTTAAATTCTTAACTTTTTTTTAAAACTAACTTGTTTTAGGTTCTGAAAATATTTGGCAGATTTGCAGTGCTATATAAATAATCCAATCAAATTTGCAAAATTTTCCAATAAAACAATTCCAGCCAAGTCATAAAACATCAAGAGCTACAAGGACACATAAAACAAGGATTTTACCCACGGGTAGCAACTTCACCTACTCATCTGTGGGGTTCGTCGGGTTTACCTGAGAAAATTGCAGCACGTGCGAGATTTCTAAGGCTTTATCATAAGAAAAAGAATTTTTGTCGATTCAATTTAGCATCGTTAAGTTTCTGTTTTTGTATTTGAATTCAGTTTCTTAAGTAGAATTATAATGAGCATGAGCTTTCATGACCTACTGTCAAAATTAAACGAACTGTTTAATGCACATAATGAAAATGTGAAACATGTGAAAATCACTTGTTTTTAGTTTCTTTGAATTGTGTTAAAAATGCATAATTTATAGTTAAATTTATTGATTTATTTATGAAATAGATAATTTAATGCAAATTCGTAGTCTTTTTTTTTTGGTAAAATTCAATTAAATTTTTTTTCCACAGCTGTCAAATTTACATAAGTAAGAACGTAGCTCATGCGTAGCTCATGTTTAACGAAACTCAACGAAATGCGCATATGTCCCTTATAGCCAGCGCCATTTGACTGTATGTATTCGCTCACTAATACATGCTATTTTGACAATGGGTGGTGTGAATAAAAACTGAGTGCGCAAGTTCAATCTACTTTTTATAGCATACACTCCGTTTGGTGTGAACTGAAAGATTTCACGAAACTTTTGAAGAAAATTGGTGTGTTCCCTCAGAGTTTAAGGGTTCCCTCATTTATTGCTGAGGGTGGTCATGAGCACCCTTGAAAAAATTTTAAAGCATATAAATATGGATTTTTTGTACTAAATACAATTTTTTTTAATTTATAGTGTTATAAACTATCTAACTTGAACAGTATAGCAAAACACTTGCTTATGTTTGTTTTAAAATTTAGGTAGATATGTGTGTGTAGGTATTTTATGCAGTAGTCATTTGTCACTTCATATTTACAACCAAAGGCAAAATTTGTGGGTAAATACTTACATGATACCATTGAGTTTATATACACATAGAGAAATCATGTGTAAGTTTCAAACAAATCAATTAATTTTAAATGACAGTAACTGTTTTTAAATTTTGAATTAAGTTTTTGTGTACTGCAATGATCATGAAGCGATAAAAGATTAAGAAAGTTTTGAACTTAAAATAATTTTCTGTAAGAGAGATTTTAAAATTCCCAGTCGCAATTTGATCAATTTACCATATTTTGTCTTAAATTACAAACCCGCATTTCTATATTTGCAACAATTTCTGGTTGTTATTTACGATCTCCTAGTCGCAATCTTCGCATTTAATTTCATTTTATTAATATTGAAATAAACAATGTTTTACTTACTTGATTAACTTTGGCCCCAGTCGGGATTCAACTGAGGACTTACGGTATGAGAAGCGAGCATGCCTGTTGTGCTAATATGCAACATGATTTCACTGTATCAATCGCAAAGATAGGGCGCACATGCATTATGAGAGCTCCAAAAATATACTCAAATAAAAACTCTAGTTATAGATTTTGTGTTGGTTACGAAATCTCGCAAATTAAGTGGGATTTTAGTGTGTGCGAGACGTAAATGCGAGATTTAAAAAAAACACAATTTTGTTATTGCGAGTTAATGAAAAGCGAGGTTTCGAACTTCCAACTTTTTTTTCGAGATTTAAATAAAAGCCACATTTTGTTATTCGAGATTTTAAATTACGAGATATTGCAACGCTCCCATAGATTTTACCTTGCGCTTATGTGCCAAATTACAAAATCTTTTTTAAAATTGCGAATTCAAAGTATCATCTCGCGAATCAAAACTCTAGGAATAGAAATGATCTTTGTGTTTTCGCAATTCACCACATTGTTTTTTTTTGTAAATTACAACTAAAAAGTGTCAATTCTGGAATCGTTACTATAGTTATAGATTTGATTGCTCTGTTGTGGTGAATTACAAAATGTTTCTTGTAAATTATGATCTGAAAATGGCAATAAGAGCTATTTTAATGATGAAAATAAAATTGAGACTATAAGGTTTCAATTTGCGTTCTTAATGTTTGCAATTTATTACTTTTCCTCAAATTGTAAATTGCAAATTATTTTATAAATTCACTACACTGGAAAGTTTGTAAATTAGGGGTTGTTCGACTATAAATCGCAACTAATACCTAGTTTATATGCAGAGTCAAAAGATCGAGTTTTAGTTGAAACGAAATTCCAACACAGGTATTTCAGCAAACTAGTTGAAAGCTTGAGGAGTTGAGTTAAGTGCGAAAAAGTTGAAATGACAGGAGAATACTTGCGTTGCTTTGTAGGCATTAAGGCAAAAAGATTGAGTTTTCGAGAAAAAAATATTTTTATTAATCTAACAAGTTATGCGCATACTTTTCAACAACAAATATTCAATTGTTAATATGCATTTGATCACATGCAGAAATAATTGTATATTCAACATTTCAACCCAGGTATTTCATTTAATTTTCGACTCAACACCACTGCTCGAGTGCGATCGAGTCGAATTCCATTTCTTTCCAACTCATCCCCGTTTACAAATGGGTGAACCTAAGTTCAAGCTCGCTTCAACCATGCATATAAACTAGGTATAAGTAGTATCATTGAGTTTATACACATAGAGAAATTATCGATTTGAAAAGTAAATTTCAATCTTTCCTCATAGGATGTCGTTACTATCGACTTGTTTTTTTTTTACTCTTGTAGCAATTATTCTTGAGTTAAAAGGCAAGAGAAATAAAAAAAAAAACAAATACAAATGTATGCACAAGAATTTAGTGTTTTTCGTTACAGTGAATTAAGGCAATAATAATTACTCGATTTGGTCATTTAGCGACATCTACTTCGGTGAGTTTGAAACCATATTGATTCCTCTATGTGTATAAACTCAATGATGATACATAGATCCTGAACTTAACCCAGTTAATTTTCATAAATATATGAGCATATGTATAGGTACCTATTTATGTCTTCTATTATAGGCTAGCTTTTCTGCACCAAATCTACGTCACAATACGCGAATAGTCCAATTATAGCATGTTTGTTCAAGTCTTGTATAAGTTTTTACTTTAAGGTACCGTCTTGCAATGTTCCTTTACGCAATTCGATGTACCGGACACCTGGTTAACTCTTAACAAAATCAAAGTTAATAGTTCGGGCGACGGCTTAAATTTTGTATCAGAAGATATTAATTAGTAGATACAAAAAATACAACTCTTGCCGGACGAATCCTGAAGCGATACGCGGAGAGAGGTTAAGAAGTGGCCATTTTTTTTTTTGGGGGGGGGGGGGTAACTCATCGAGTAAAAGTATGAATTTGGTGTCAAATAAAAGGTAATAACATTTCCTTTTAGAATTTTGAACTCTTCCTCGTCAAAGCTTGGCAGTTTTTTCACTTAGCCTGATTTTGTGTTTTTAGTGTTTTTCATTAAAAATCATCAAAGATGCATAATCGAATAAAAGGTAAGGTTAATCAAAACATAAATTAATTCGAAGGTTGTCCATCTCCCCCCGTTCGGGTGAAAATTTTTCGGGTAATTTTTTTTGTAAGTGACTTAAAATAAAAAAAAGTATTAAAAATCAACTAAAGCACATACTATGATTTTATACAACTTTTTTTAAAGCTAAGACCCCATCATTGCTTTTAAGTTTGAATCAAGTTGTTTCAGCGAAGGGTTTTCAAGAAAAAAAAACTCAAATTTAAAACTTAAAAAAAATTTTGTTTTTTTTTTCAAAATTTTGAATCGTTTAGTGAAATATTTTAACATTATTCAACTCTCATAAAAATGAACAATGAAATTCAAAAAATTGGTGATAAAATGTTTCTTAGTTTTAGAGATATCAAAAATAAATGAAAGCATTGAGTTCATACACAAAGAGGAATCAAGTTGGTTTCAAACTCACCGAAGTAAATGTCGCTAAATGAGCATATCGAGTAGTTATTATTCCCTAGTTCTCTGTAACGAAAAATACTTGAATCGAACCGAACAAAATTCTTCTGCATTCACTTGTATTTGTTTTTTTTTTTATTTCTCTTGCCTTTTAACTCAAGAATAATTGCTACAAGGGTAAAAAAAACAAGTCGATAGTAACGACATCCTACGAGCAAAGTTTGAAACACATGATTTCTCTATGTGTATAAACTCAGTGATGAAAGGTACCTCCTTTTGTTTTTGCTAAACCCGTTTTTTGTGTTATCTTTTTTATCTTATGTGAAGATTATATAACTAAACTAACAATACAAATAAAAATACTTTAGAAATATAATATTCGCATATAAATCTACGAATACTTTACAAATATACATATACATCGCTTAGGTTATCAGCCTGATAGTTTTCTTAAACCAACCAGATTTATGCCTTATATTACCATCGATCGTTACAAACAAATTATATATTTTACTAATTGACGAATGCAAATGTTTATTTTAAAGAATAACAAAACTGCAAATTCATAATTATCACTAGGGCAGACTGACAAACTGAACATCTCGGAAGATCGCAAACCTATGACAAATAAAGATCAATTGATTTAATAAAGCGAAAGACAAATTTAGTCTCAATTTATATAGCTAATTTAGTCTGCTTTAATATCTCATATTGTAGCGAATTTAAAAAAAACTCAAGTCAAAAACTAGTGCTTTAGACTGTGGTTCCGGTGCCAGCGAATTTTTGCAATCCATCGTGAAAAAAATTCATATGAGTGATATCATTGAGTTTATACACATAGAGAAATCATGTGTAAATTTCAAACTTTGCTCGTAGGATATGTCGTAACCATCTGTTTACTCTTGTAGCAAGTATTCTTGAGTTAAAAGGCAAGAGAAAAACAAATACAAATGTATGCAGAAGAATTTTGTTGGGTTCGGTTTGAGTGTTTTTCGTTACAAGGAATTAGGGCAATAATAATTACTCGATGTGCTCATTTAGCGACATCTACTTCGGTGAGTTTGAAACCATGTTGATTCTTCTATGTGTATAAACCCATAGCCACTAAATATGTAACGGTATTGGGTAAAGGTGCAAGGTTCATCTGCCATCACGTAATTCGCTGGGTTAGAAAATCTGCCGCGTGTAACTCCTAAGAACCTATAGATACGTTTTTATAATGTTATTGAACGCTTTGAATTTCTATTTATAAATATGCTTTATCAATAAGTAATATACATATTTTTTTTAACGATCGATGGTAATTTAAGGCATAAATCTGATCTGGTTTAAGAAAACTATCAGGCTGATAACCTAAGCGATGTATATGTATATTTGTAAAGTATTCGTAGATTTATATGCGAATATTATACTTTTACAAGATAAAAAAGATAACACAAAAAACGGGTTTAGCAAAAAAAAAAAGAGAACAAAAAGAGTTCATTTATTTTTGATATCTCTAAAACTAAGAAGCATTTTAGCACCATTTTTTTTAATTTCATTTAAAATTATTATGAGCGTTAAATATTGTTTAAAAAATTAAAAATTTTGGAAAAAAATTTTTTTTAATTTTTTTTCTAAAACCCTTTGCTGAACAACTTGATTCAAACTTTAAGACAATCATGGGGTCTTAGCTTTAAAAAAAAGTTGTAGAAAATCATTGTACGTGCTTTAGTTGATTTTCAATATTTTTTTTAATTTTAGGTCAATTTAAAAAAAAATTACCCCCACCCAAATGGGGGCAGAAAAACCCCCCTCTGGGTTAATTTAGTTTTTGATTAACCTTACCTTTAATTCGATAATACATTTTTGTATTAACTTTTTATAAGACACGAAAAAATGATCTTCCACGAAAAACACTAAAAACACAAAATTCAGGCTGAGTGAAAAAACTGCGAACCTTTGACGAGGAAGAGTTCAAAATTTTAAAAGGAAATGTTTTTACCTTTAATTTGACACCAAATTCATCCTTTAACTTCATGAGTAAACAACCCTCCCCAAAATGGCCAATTCTTACCCCCCCCCCCCCCCTGATCGCTCCATGATGCGGTTGGGAAGAGTTTTCATTTATATATATACTATTAGATATCTTCCGCTACAAATGCTACAATATTGAAATTTTCTTTAACTGGATGATTTAAGCACTCTTGCAGCCGCCGCACGCTTTATAAGCTCAGAGTCAGTTCGTCCAGGACACGGGGCCCTGATTAGGTCTTAGCCGCACGATTAAAATATAAATACTGAAGACTTTCAAAATCAATCATACTTACATAATGAAAAAAGTTGGAAGCATGAATAACTTATAACTAGTCCAAACAAGGTTCAAAAGTTAATTTTACTTTCCTATATTTGTCCATCTAGCAACATTGGTTGACTGGGCTACTCGAAATTGGTAAATATTATCATCCTGGTCCTGTACCAAACACCCACAGTGGGTGAGTAAATGGATTAACTTATACTATTAGTAGTTGTCATTCCTGAAAATTTTACGAAATTATAATCACATGTTCAGATTTTATCAACCGCTTTTATGACCGCATCTTCATACAAATGGAACCACTGTGATGGACACAAAATTATCTTACAACTAGTTTCCAAACGATTTGCAACGAAAATGCGATAAATCGACATTGTAATTCCACAAATTTCTTCACGTCATTTATCGATAAAACAATCTGTAAGATTGAAATTATAGGAACTTCAAATGTTTTTAATTCTGCATTGAAAAGTTCATTTAAAATTAACGGATATTATAGAGCGACACCTAGTTGCAAGAATATTGTTCATTACCATAAAGCAACAAATATCGGAAACAAAAACCTTTGCTATAAAAAATAGACTTCTTTATGTTATGCTATAATTTTTCTGACATTAGTGATACCAAACTACTCTTTTTTTATGTTTTTCATTTACGATTATATGTAGAAGTAATGTAATGCATTATTTGTAAACAAAAATAAATATTTTAGAGGCACATATCACTTTTCCTCAATTAGACATAAACATTTTACTGAATCTGAGAGAAAAATGTATCTCTGTGTGTGACGTCAGATAACGCTTAACGAATGAAACTGTGTTTGAAGAACAAATAAGAATTGCGAAATAAGTTTTAGGGGAGAGTACGATAACTTTGGCGCCAAGAATTGATAACGGTTTTTTGTAGAACAGTTCAATACAAGCATTTTTTACTATAGGTGGGGGGGTCTATCTCCCTCCGTTTTGGCGGGAGGGGCAATTTTATAAAAACAGTGCTAAACATTTTAAACAAATATTAAAAAATAACGGTAATACTTACAACTAAGTTTTATATCTATTTTTAAGCCAATACTTTTTTCTATTAGATGTTTTTTAAATCAAGTTATTTTCCATTTTCTCAAAAACCAGAAAACACAAAATCATTTTGTTTTCAGTTTATGATTTAAAATTAATATGAGCAACGAATTTTATAAAAAAAAAGTACTATTTTATTTTACAGTTTTGAAAAATTACACTTCAAAGTTTTTTTTTACCTTTTTTTTCGCAATTTTTGAGTTTAAAGTCTGTTTTTTCAAAGACTATACATAGGTTTCACTTGATTTAAAAAACATCTTATAGAAAAATTGGCTTTAAAAAATTATATAAAACTTAGTTGTAAGTATTACCGTTATTTTTTAATATTTGTTTTAAATTTTTAGCACTGTTTTTATAAAATTGCCCCTCCTGCCCAAACGGAGGGAGATAGACCCCCCACCCATAGTAAAAAATGCTTGTATTGATCTGTTCCACAAAAAAACAGTTATCAATTCTTGGCGCCAAAGTTATCGTACTCGTGCCCAGTTTGAGATCCCGAATTCACATTTAGTAATTTTCCATTTTCTCAAAAACTAGAAAACATAAAATCATTTTGTTTACAGTTTATGATTTAAAATTAATATGAGCAACGAATTTTATAAAAAAAATTAGTATTTTGTTTTAGTTTTGAAAAATCACACTTCAAAGTTTTTTTTTACCTTTTTTTCGCAATTTTTGAGTTTAAAGTTCATTTTTTCAAAGACTATGCATAGGTTTCACTTGATTTAAAAACATCTAATAGAAAAAAGTATTGGCTTTAAAAAAATATATAAAACTTATTTGTAAGTATTACTGTTATTTTTTAATGTTTGTTTTAAATTGTGAGCACTGTTTTTATAAAATTGCCCTATCCGCCCAAACGGAGGGAGTTAGACCCCCCCACCCATAGTAAAAAATGCTTGTATTGATCTGTTCTACAAAAAACAGTTATCAGTTCTTGTCGCCAAAGTTATCGTACTCGTGCCGTCTTTATGTATCCACACCTACCTACAACTTATGGTTGCGGGTTTATGAATTAAAAACGCTAATTCGTAAGCTAACTGACTTATATTAGCCGTGTTCGTTTTAAGGTGGCAAAGTACTAATAAATACTTTACTAACGATTCTAAATGGAACGCTTCGCTAGTACTAATCTGCTACTGATTTATTTAATTTAGTGTATGGATGTAGACAGTCTCAACGTATACCTTTTGGTCACACATTCCGTCCTTGTATTGGAACTCTTTGTTTTGTTTATTTGTTAATCACTGGCTGCTTTTGCGATAAACAATAATAATAGGATATGTTTATAATGTTTTGAGCAATATTTTATGTATTTATTTTGTTTTTATTAATAGAAAAGAAAAAAACTAAACGCTGCCATCTGGCGGTTTCTAGATGCCTAACTAATCTGCTCATCTACTCGTGCTTGAGAGCACGTGTAGATGGTAGTACTAGATTACTACTCGTGAGTACTTTGCCACCTAAAAGGAACAGGGCTAATAGTTAGCTTATTTCACAGCACATGCTAGTTGAGAAATTATGAATTAAAAATGAAAACAAAAATTCGTTATCTATTTTTTGAATCGTGAACTCAAAAAAAAATCATTCTTAACCTATTTGTATATTGTGAATGAATTGCAAAACTCAAATAAATATATATGTATGTATATCAATACATATAAAGTATGAATATATATGTAATAATAATAGTTTAAAAAATCTATATGTACAGATCAGATATAAACCCACCGAGTTTTGCTTTTAAAATATTCTACCACGCGCAACAACGCCTATAAACAAAAAAGCAACATGAACCCTAAAGAATAAAACTAAAAATGATTATGTGTCTCCTTCTACCTCTAACATTGTATATACATTTATGTTTATATACAATGCCTCTACCTCCTTAAATATTTCTCACAACTTGCCTATATGTAGGTACCGTATAGGACAAAACATTTGCAACTAAAGGTGAAACAAAGCATTTTCTTTAAGTAAATATAGATTCAAAAACATAACAACCTTTATTGATTATGTAAAGCTATGTATGTTAAGTAAATGGAAATATATTATTTTCAAAACTATTATTTACTCTTAGTAATCTAAGTTGAATTGTATCAAGTTATTTCAAACTAACGGGCGACAAAACAATTGCAACTTTTATGACATCAAAGTTTAACAGGATATTAACCGTTACATCGCTGTTGTTTTCCAATTTATATCATTGGGCATTTGTTTGAAGGTTGTTACCTGAATCTTCAGATGCATATAATTTTTTACAGAGAGCAGATCTCCGGTGATATCAATTTTAGAAAAAAATTGTTAATAATGGCACCAAACAAATTTGGTGATGCGCTAAGACAGCGTATTGTAGATGACTTTATTTCGGGAATTTCACAAAAAAACATTTCAGAAAAATATAAAATAAATCAATCGTCGGTTTCGCGAATTATAAGTCGATATCGCAAAACAAAACAAGTAGCTGTTCTGCATCGCGGCGGTCGACCACGAAAAACAAGCTCTCGAACGGACACCATGTTGATTAGAAAAGTTAAAAAAAATCCCTTCATATCTGCTCCGAAATTAGTTCAAGAGTTCCAACTAGGAATAAGTGCTAGAACGGTATCTCGTCGACTGGCCTTCGCTGATTTGTGCGCCTATCGACCTGCTAAAAAGCCTTTAATTTCTATTCAAAATCAGAAAAAGCGAGTACAGTTTGCGAAGGATCATTTTTCTTGGGACAAACAAAAATGGAGTGGAGTCCTTTTTAGTGACGAATCGAAATTCAATATCATTGGTAGTGATGGAATATTTTACGTTCGGAGACCACTTGGCAAGCGAATTCAGCCACGTTATTGCTTAAAAACTGTTAAGCATGGCGGAGGGAATGTAATGGTGTGGGGTTGTTTGGGGCCATTGCATCGCATAAATGGTATAATGGACCAACACATTTACAAAAACATCTTAGAGGATGTTATGTTGCCCTACGGAGAATGGGAAATGCCATTGCGTTGGGTCTTCCAGCAGGACAACGACCCCAAACACACGTCGAGGCTAGTCAAAACATGGTTCAATGATCACAAAGTCACCGTTATGAATTGGCCACCGCAGTCACCAGATTTGAACCCCATAGAAAATATTTGGGAGATCGTCAAATGCAGAATAAATCGGGAAAATGTTAGAAGTGCGGACGCTTTCTTTAAAAGGATAGAGACGGCTTGGAATGAAATTCCATTAAATTTTATCCAACATTTAATTGAGTCAATGCAAAGAAGGTGCAAGGCAGTTATCGAAAATAATGGGTTTGCCACTAAATATTGATTATTTTTTGGATTTTTTGTATTGTTATTTCAAGTTGCAATTGTTTTGACGCGTGTGAATTTGAAGTTTCTTTATACAATTTGACGTAAATACCCTTAAGTTAATAATGACTTTGAAAATAATGTTCTTTTTTATTTATTTAAATTACAGAGCTTTTATACCATATATAGATTGTTATTATTTTGAATAAAATTTTCATTGATTTGAAGAAAATGTTTTTTTTACTTCTAGTTGCAATTGTTTTGTCCGATACTGTATCTGATACATTTTGTTAGATTTTTACCTTACATAGCGCTACCTATCAAATCAAACAATCCACCGACCACTAAGTCAACATACAACTCTACTATGCATACTGTGCAGCCATTCTATACTGCACACACACCTACGTCTGTACACTGTCCCAATCGCCATCATATTTCATTTCATACCCCATCAATTATTATTCGATAGCAAGGCATTAACAACAAAATAACCCGACATACACCGGGTTATAAAATGTCTGGCTGCCCTCCTTTTTTCCTACATACATCATTCGCTGTTCGAATTCGACACCTCTCTGATGAAATGTTTCTTACTGCGCTGGTGTATCAAGATTTCAAGACTAAAGTTGATTGAGCAGTTGAAGTGGGTTTCTGTTTGAAAAATTAAGTTATCATCGCGCAACTTAAGGTGAGTTTTTGTGCATAGGGAGTTTTACCATCTTGTCAAAGCTCACACTATGGAGAAGACAGATTGAAATATGTATCGCGCTTTTTTCAAACTGTCAAACTCAAGATCTTGGAGAAAACAATTTGGAAATAATTTTTAAATGCGGTATTCTTTTTTGTGTGAAATTTGTGATTTCCGTGGCTTAAAAATTTATTTTAATTAGCAAAACCAACAATTTTCACAATTTTCGCGCACAAATCTTTAAAATTCCCGCTTTTGTTTTCAATCAATTTTTCAACAATGATAAAAAAAAAATCAGCTGTTCACCATACTGCTGTTTTTGACAATTCTGTGAGAACGAGAAAGAGATATATCGTTGTTACCTAAAAAGCCCTATTGATGTGAGGACAATTATTATTAAAATCAACTTTTGAAGGTTAGAAAATTGTGTTCTTTTTTAAATAGGTTTAGCTAAATTTCTTTTAATAAATCAACTAAACGTTTAAATATGCTAAAACAAATAACTGACGCGTGCCAGGGCTGTTTTTGTTGTCTTATATTGCAGATTAGATAGTAACTTACTATGATATGAACCTTTTAAATAAATATTGAAATTAATGATGGGCTTTCCTTGTGCAAGAGACATTTGGTTATTTAAATTGAGTATGTTACAAATGATTTTGATTGCTTTTTTCTTATTGATATTTGATAATAGATTTTTTTGATACATGATAGAATTTTGAAGAAAAAAATTGTTGCAAATAAAATTTCTTTTTTAGTTGTACCTATAATAAATGCGGAATGCGGAAATCGGAAGATGATTAGAGTGAAATTGAGTATGTTGAGCCTTCCTATTTGCTCTGAGTTTCAATAACAAACTGGAATCGATTTTTGAAAACGTAAACTATAGGGATGAAACTTGACAAAAAGGCCGCAAAACTGGCTCTCTTAAAAGAGTTTTAACATAATAAGTAAAAAATATTGTAGAATGCAAACAGGAAAAATTCACTGTAAAACACCTACTTGCTACATTATTTTTTACATACTTACATATCTTACTAATATTATAAATCTGAAATATTGTATGTATACTTTAATAATTATTTGTTTTTCGAGTTACCATTTGAAAAAGTCCACCCACGCCACTGATATATACATACATATATTATATATCTAATACACATAGGTACATATGTCTCACTGTTCGTTCTATGCATCTGTTTCAGTGTTCAGTTTTTGTTATTTAAAATAAAATAAAAGGCACGAAAAATAGTTAGACTATGGTAATTTTTTGTTTGCAGAATAAAAGAATACACAATAAAGTGCATTTAGAAAAAAATTGGTTCATCTACCAGCAAGTCGCAAGTAGTGGTACAAACTTTCGCAACACAACAAAAAATGGTTTTGCTTTTTTTCTGGTCTTCACTTACTGAAAGCAACCAAGTAACTGGATGTTAATGTTGTTGTTGTTCGGAGTTAAAAACAAAAGTAACAAATCGAAATATTTGTGTGTTATGTTGTGGGAAAGCAGAAAAACTGAATGTCTCACTGTTCGTACTGTTACACTGTTCCCACCTGTCTCCTACTTCACATTCCTCTTAAGAATGGTTTATTTGATTTGTTTTAAAAAAATTAAAATCAAATAAAAAAATAATTGCTACAAGAGTTAAAATAAAAAAGAAGTCGATAGTAACGACATCCTACGAGCAGTATTTGAAACGTACACATGATTTCTCTATGTGTATAAACTCAATGATAGTAGGTAGGCACTATCATTCCTAACCTATTCACTTTTTAAGAAAATCGGTTTCGTGAACAAATAAAATGCACGACTGGGTCGCACGAACTTGCCCTTGTAGCAAGTTGTTTGGTTGTTTAGCAAAAACTTTAATTGCTTTTTTGTGTTCTACGTTTTAACTTAACTTAAATATTGACTTAACAAAAAGTAAAAGCAAATATGTTTGCTTTGTGAAATTGTCTATAAATCTGTATGGTACTGCAAAAATTTGAATTCATTAAATTCTGAAGAAAGACGAAAAACATTAAAATGGCTAAACGCGAGATCACTTTGTATAGCAGCTCCAGCTATCATTAAATGGTTGTTTAGCGAAAAACTCTAATGTGTTACACAGTTTAAATTCCATCCATGCATTCCATTTAAACTCCTCTTCTACGCTCTAACTTAAATTCAAATTAAATATTGACTTAACAAAAAGTAAAAGCAAATATGTTTGCTTTGAGAAATTGTCTATAAATCTGTATGCGACATTTATGTTAAATTAAAAACAGAAACAATTTTCGACTGCAAAAACATAACCTGTAAATAAATATTTATATTTAGTATATGAAATTTTTTTTTGATATGATATATGTACATGAATATAAAGGGCAACTTGAAAGGCATATTTTTGGCAAATTAAATTGCCTTTATTAATTTTTTAAAGTGAAACAAGGCCTTGTGTTTTTAAACAAGGCATTATTTCTTGGCCCCGATTGAATTATAAGAAATAAAAAATATGAATAATAAACATATTATGGTCACACTTGTTTTTACCTTGCAAACAAAACTACTCTACTCATTTTCTTAAAGTTTCACTCGTTTGCTCTCTTCCCTTTTTCATTTCCATTTGACTGGCATGGTGAGGTATCTCCGTTCTCCGTAAACGTAATGTCACTAATAGTGATGCCGTGATTGAATTTTTGAGCGAAGTGTTTCCAGAACAAAATGGAAGTGTTTTGCCCTAAAGCGTAGTGTCGTCTTAAAATTAAATAATGTATGAGTAAAACAATATTTTACTTATTCAGTATTTTATTACTATAAACTATATCTTTTTATAACAAAGTTTTCAAACAAATTTAATTTATATTGAAAAAGATATATATGTAAGAAAAAAACAGCCTATATAGGCGTGTTTCACTGTCGAATTTCCTGGACAAATTTATTTTAAGGCTAAAAGAAACCATTTTAAAAAACTTCGTAAAACCATTGTATATAAATTTCTATAGTACAATCATGGAGCAGCGCCATCTAAAGAAACTTGTGAACTGCACATTTGGAGGTTCTTACATTTACTAAGTGTCTATTCTATAAACAAATATATAAATTAAATTTGTTTGAAAACTTTGTTATAAAAAGGTATAGTTATAGTAATAAACTATGTCACTTTGATCGGAGTTTTTCACTTCGTTTTCATGTCAACATTCCGATCACTTCCTCTTTTCTAAAAACACTTCACT
The DNA here is from genome assembly GCA_951217065.1 of Baccha elongata. Classification (NCBI taxonomy): domain Eukaryota; kingdom Metazoa; phylum Arthropoda; class Insecta; order Diptera; family Syrphidae; genus Baccha; species Baccha elongata. The sequence continues at coordinate 813,234 of CATNUY010000149.1, forward strand.
TTTTTACCTCCTTCATAATACTTGAATGTACCGTGTAAATCGACAGTAAAAATCAAATCAACACAAACGCAGACCACACGCCAACAACCATTTATGTCTATCGATAACTCAAGAATTCGACAATAGAGAATTTTCCTATATTTTCAAACCAAGAAAATCTCCCAAAATTAATAAGAGGCAATAGGAGGCAAACAGAAATTTACTCATAACAGCTCTTGTGGGGTAAAAGATCCAACTATATGGAAATATGAGAATATATCCGCCTGTTAAAAAATTAAGCTATACTTATTTTTAACAACATGATAAATGATGTACATTTGCTTTTATTTATTTAGTATTTATTTTAGAATGCAAACTGATGTTTCTACAGCTGTTTCGCAGCCGTATTTCTTTGTCAATTCTACTATTAATATACATTTTAATAGTATTTTCATGCTGAATAATCACCGCCTGGCCATCTTAAGAAACTTGTGAATAACACATTTTTTAGGTTCGTGCCATTACTAGTTGTCTATTCTGACAACAGTCGTAAACATATATGATTTTTATTTTGTTAACAACTCTTGTCAAGGAAATATGGATTTTAGAGCCAATAAAATACATTAAATATTGTTAATTTGTTTTGTTGACGACTATTGTTAGGGCTACAGTATAGACACTTAGTAAATGTAAGAACCTCCAAATGTGCAGTTCACAAGTTTCTTTAGATGGCGCTGCTCCATGATTGTACTATAGAAATTTATATACAATGGTTTTACGAAGTTTTTATAAATGGTTTCTTTTAGCCTTAAAATAAATTTGTCCTGGAAATTCGACAGTAAAACACGCCTTTATAGGTTGTTTTTGTTTACATATATATCTTTTTCAATATAAATTAAATTTGTTTGAAAACTTTGTTATAAAAAGATATGGTTTATAGTAATAAAATACTGAATAAGTAAAATATTGTTTTTCTCATACATTCTTGAATTTTAAGACGACACTACGCTTTAGGGCAAAACACTACCATGTTTGTTCTGGAACAAATTCACGAACGGCATCACTGGATACGATTCTGCTCAAACAGAAGAACATTGTTTTTTTTCTCCTTTGTCAAGTATTATTTTCACTCACTTGAATCGTGCGGTCGATGTTGTCAGTCATTGGTCTTTAACAACAAATAATCAAATTTATATTTTTTTCATTTCTTTTTATTAAGTAAATAACACTTCCCTGCCTCTTCACAGCCAGAGTGTGTTAACAGTGATATTATTAATCTCTGCTGCTGGAGTTATTGTACTTTCGATATTTACTTTTAATTGCCTCCAGTGCGCATTAAAAAAACAATAATGATTCTGGATAACTTGTCCGTCGTCACCTAGTGTTGTTCTGTGCAACTGTCCCGCAAAATCTCAATCGCTTAAATTAACAGTGAATCTTGAACAAAAAATTACTTTAATTCGATTTGTGCCGTAAGATTACGGAAAATTTTATAAATTCGCTTTAACATAAAAATCAATAAGCACATTGAATAAATCGCTGCCTGTATTGGAGTTTCGTAATGAAAATAAAAAGGAAATTATTGTCCATAGCTTAAGAGTTTTGCATTGAAAATAAGACCTACGCAGGGATTTTTTTTGAGTAAAAATAATGTCATCTCGTAAAAAACCTGACGAGGAAGAGCCTTCAACATCGTCAGCTGCGAAGTCGTCGTCAAGAAGGGGAAGGGGTGCAGCAGCGGCTACAGTGGCCCGGAATGTAAGCAGCTCCGGCAGCAGCAATAAAAACAAAGCTGATGATCTTGATGATTCAAGCGAGGTAAGTGCTTCGTAAGCAAGGCAATGTTAAATAGATAACAGCAAAAACTGTTTACCGCAATGTCATGCTCCGTAAATTAATTATTCTGCAACTAAACGTGCAACTCAATTACCTATTAATAATTGTTTTTTTTCGTCATGAATTTCTATGGATACTATTTCTGACATATTTTTTTATCGCGTTCTGATTCACGTGAGTTTGGTTCTGATAAAATCTCAAGCCAAATATGTAGGATGTTTTCATAAACGTCAGACTAACTAAGATCTGCAATCAAAAAATTGATAAAAAAACACTTATTTTCCGAAGGTTAACATTATGTTTCTTATTATTTTCATAGCTATGTCCAAAATACTTACATGTATAAAAATAAACCTTTTTTTATTGTTTAAGAAGTGTGTTTTTATTCATTTTTGTTATTGCAGATCTAGTTAGTCTGACGTTTATGAAAACACCCTACACTGCAAAAAAAAAATTGGAAAAAAGTTTTTTTTTTGTCATAACCGATAATTCCAATTTTATCGAAAAAAACACGATCAATTTCTTTTAAATTTTACATGAGTGATTTGTTACAAATAGTGATGTCTTTCGTCTGATTTTTTTTTAGAATCAGCTTATTAACGGTACCTGCCATAAAACCGTTTTTTATTAATCCGACTATCTTTTGAACGGCTTCACAGGTTTGAACACAATTTAATATTCAAAAACTACGGCTAAACGGAAATGAAACCGCAAAAAAAAAATTTGCCAAAAAGTAATTTTTGAAAAAGTTTTTTTTTTCTATAGTTCCAATTTTCTCGAAAAAAAAAATTCTCAAATTTTAATAAAAATTGATATGAATGATTTTTTTTTCCAATGCTGATGTCCACCATCAAATGTTTTTTTTAGAATCAGCTAATCAACGGTACCTGCCATAGAACCGTTTTTTTTATTAATCCGACTATCTTTTGAACGGCTTCACAGATTTGAAATAAATTTAATATTCAAAAACTACAGTTAAACTGAAATGAAACTGCAAAACAAAATTAAAAAAAAGTAACTTTTGACAAAGTTGTTTTTTTGAAAAGAAGTAATTTTTGAAAAAGTTTTTATATTGTCAAAACCGATAATTCCAATTTTCTCGAAAAAAAATACGATCAATTTTGATAAAATTTTATATGGGTGACTTTTTTTTTGCTAATGGTGGACATCATCATGTAATTTTTTTCTTTTTCAGAATCAGCTTATTAAGGGTACTTGCCCTAGAACCGTTTTTTATTACTCCGACTTTCTTTTGCACGGCTTCACCGATTTTAACGAAATTTAATATTCAAAACCACTGCTAAACTGAAATAAAACTGCAAAAAAAAATTTGAAAAAAAGGAGTTTTTGAAAAAGTTTTTTTTTTTTGGTCAAAATTGATAATTCCAATTTTCTCGCAAAAAATACGATCAATTTTGATAAAATTTTACATGACTGATTTGGTACTAATGGTGATGTCCACCATTTAAATTTTTTTTCAAGATCAGCTTATTAACGGTAGTTGCCATAGAATCGTTTTTTATTACTATCTTTTGAACGGCTTCACCGATTTTAACGAAATTTTATATTCAAAACCACTGCTAAACTGAAATAAAACTGCAAAAAACTTTCTCAAAGCAAAATAAAGCCGAACATTAAAATTCGGCGCTATTTCACTTCGGAAAGTGACAACGAGTATAGAAAGTCAGTAATATTTCACAGCAACAAATTAATTTGTAATAAATATAAGATAAGTTTAATTTTAAATTAAGTGCTTTACATACAAAAATACCTTCATATATTTTATATTAGTTTTTTTTATTTCTTAGGTTTATGTTAATTTTATTCAAACATATTTTTTAACGATTATCAATTGATAGTAAACTTTAAAACTAATTTAATTTATTTAATCAATCTAGTATATAAGTCTATGTTTTTTGGGTCACTATGTTTTTTGGGTCACAATCCAACAAAATTTCATGATGCGTTTTGAGATATACGCGAAAAACCTCGGTTTTAGTTTTTTGCTTACATCTCGGAAACTATGCGTCTTAACTGAAATTTTACTACAACAAAATTAAAGGCCATTAAATTTCCTACAAAATTCATGTATATTGTTTATTTCTCAGACGTACAAGCCTTTTAGATTAAATTTCAACATAATATCCTATTCCTGTAAAAAACAACAAAACAAACTGTTAAATATTCATATTTAAAAACAAATTGTTTTTTTTTCAGAAATGGTAAATTATGTTGAAATTTCAACGCGCTCTAACGGGCTAACGGTATGCCTGAGAAATAAATAATATGCATGGATTTTGTAGGAAATTTATTGGTCTTTCATTTTGTTGTGGTAGAATTTCAGTTAAGACGCGTAGTTTCTGAGATGTTAACAAAAAACCGAGAAAATTCCGCGGTTTTCGCGGATATCTCAAAACACACCAGGAAATTTTGTTGGATTTCTGCAGATTCGGGTTAAGCGACCCAAAAACATAGAATTTGAAAAAAAAAATAGATACAAGGTACAAGGTACAACTTTTTGTTTAGTCCAAATAAAATTAAAATTCTTTAAATAAACAGTTTAAAGTTAGTGACTTAAGTCCAATATTGCGACTTTTAGTTTAGTTAAAACAAATTTAAATATATGCTTGTAGATAATAAATAAATAAATATTTATTTATGTATTATATTTTTTGTATCTATGTTAAACCATTGAGTTTATAAATATAGAGAAATCATGTGTTGCTCGTAGGATGTCGTTACTATCGACTGGGTTTTTGTTTACTCTTGGAGCAATTATTCTTGAGTTAAAAGGCAAAAAAAAAATAAAGAAAAACAAATACAAATGTATGCTGAAGAATTAAGTTCGGTTCGGGGTTAAGTGTTTTTTGTTCCAGGGAACTAAAGCAATAATAATTACTCGAATATTCATTTGGCGACATCTAGTTCGGTGAGTTTGAAACCATCTTAATTCCTCTATGTGTATAAACTCAATGGTAATACTTAAAAGACAAAAATGATTTTTGTGTGAAAGTTTCGAATTTTTTGATTTTTTTCTCTGCAAACGTATTAATGAGATCCTCCATTTTAAATTTTCGGCTTCTACGGACAAAATTGATAGATCCGAAAGCCGTTCCTGTCCCATAGAAGTTCTTAAGTAATTTTTTATTAGCTTAAGCTTCGAAAAGCTTCTTTCGGCAGTAGCTGTCGTAACAGCAAGCTTTAACTTTAGAAAAACTAGCCAGACTTTCAAATTCGATAAGCAATAATTCAGCTAGTTCCCTTATTAAATGGATTCTTTCAATTTGAGATTTTAAGCAGGTTCTTAAAGCAAACATGTTTTTAATTTTTAGCAAACCTCGGAATGTTCGGGGCCCCTTAGTGTCGGGGGCCCCGTATCTTTGATACGGCTGATACGGCGGTAGCTACGCCACTGCCCGTGGGACATAATTCCCACTACAACAGGAAATATCACCTGCAGGAATTAACCACAGTGAAATAATATACGAATATTTTTATGTTATCCATCAAACTGTTTGTTAAGTTTTTTTTTAAACATCATTAGCAATATTTTTTTATAGAAAAATGTAAATGTTGGGACTTATGTTCCATCTTTGAGATGAAAATGTTGGGTCTTATGTCCCGACGGGGTGGGACGTAAGTACCAAATCGAATTTGGGACGTATGTCCCTGCGCCGCTGATTTCACTGCTCCTCTTTCATTCCATTTTTCATTGTTGATCATTCATAACATTTTTCAGCGAAGACTGGGCTCCTGAATAATCCATTTAATGATGACGATAAAAAAAACACTATATAATGAACAAGTGACTTACAATTATCATGTGATCTCACAAATTAATATCCTTGCTATCTTTCAGTCATCTATATTCATCAAATCGTAACTGGTAAAACAAATTCTTTTTCCCTTCTTGAGGCAATGAGTATTAACATAATACTTCATCAACTCACTTTCTCTGAGATAAATAGCTCCTCATAATCTAGCTTCTCACAAAACTGATTATGGGTGGAATGAGCCCGTTGCCAGAATGTTGAGGGAAGTCAATGCAAATAGAAATATTTTTGATTATAGTCACAGCAAGAACAGAAAAAGAAGTTTTCTGTATGGTTGTACCAGCTGTCTACATATAATAAAAAAATAATTTCTTTCATATCGGAGAAATTGAAACTGAAACCTATTAATTCTAACAATTGCTTTCGCATGCTTTTTTAATACTAGTTTTTGTTTATTTTAATTTTTTTTCTGTTTTTTGACATGTTTTAATAGTGATGATGCGTTATAAATTTAATTTTTATTTATTTTTTGTTTTACTTTTCAACATATTTTTTAACTACTTGCATTAAGCAGACCAATTCTTTTAACTTTCGACGGTACGACACTAGATAGAAGAAGGAATGAAAATATAGGAAATAATTGGTTTGGTACAATGGATAGAGACAGAGCTGGTTGATTTTTATTTTTCATTGCATACCTCATGAGCGACGTCCAGCATATGCTTGGAGTTTTGATGAAAACTTAAAATGCTCCTCACCAGAGTGATAATTGAACTGAAAATTTTTTTTTACTAAATGTAAGTTTAAGAAAAAAAAATCGCCCTCATGTCACTCGTTTTAAAAACAAGAGGAGAGTTGCTGCCACTCAACTTTGGAAAAACGCCCAGAAATCTGCAGTTTGTGTAACCAGGGAGCAAGAGCAGACATTTACTAGTTTTTTTGTTTTCTAAAAAAAAGTGACTATGCAGGTTTTTTAAACTTAATTTACTACACTTTAAAACTAAGTTTCATAAATATTTATACTCAAGCCATACTCAACCTTTTTTGTATAGGGGCCACAAATATTTTTTAGTTATGATGCACGGGCCGCAAGATAAATTTATTAACTAAAATCTTAGTCAACTAAAACCTAATATAAATTTAATGTTTATTTTTAAAAATAAAAAAATATTTTTTAGTTTTATTGAAATTTTAAAAATTGTTGCTTATTTTTCAAAACATTTTTAAGATCTGTTCTACTGATGTACATATGTATGCTCAGCTTTTTATATCATCCTGGTGATAGAGTCGTTTTTGTACATTTTTCATCGGAAAATATTAATTACTTCTTGGAACGGTCTTAAATTTTTGAAGAACAATGCTTAAAAATTTCACGCAAAGTTTTTCTTGGCGCTCTATAAAGTTGCGATAAGTACCCAGTAAATTTGTGCCTTGTTTCTAAACTTTCATTTGAAAGAATTTTAAAAGTCATCTATTACCGGCTTTATAATGTTATATTCTTACCAAGAACGTATATGGTTTAAAGTTTTGTGGCACTTTTTAATACAATAAATACAGCCAGCCTTTTGGCTGAGGATACCGTTTTTTTGTAATCTTTAAGGCAGTCCTTGTAAGGTTGCCATTGTTTGCTAACGTAGCAGATATTGAAGGTTTTTCTTGTAATCTTCCTAAGATTTGAGAAATCTTTATTCCACCACGGAAAGGAGGTTTTGTTTGCTGTACCTAACTAGACAGGAAGCTTTGAATGCTACATTCAAAGCCGTTTCAAAAGTGCTAACTTTCGCCTGTAGTTCTTCTACGGAATCTAAAACAAGATTCGGTACAGTGCTTAGTTTAGAATTTACAATTTGACTGAATTTATTCCGTTCGGTTTTTTTGGGGTTTCTAAACGGGGCAGGGGGCTTAGTGTTAAGACCTAATTCAAAAAGTATATACCTTTGATCGGAAAAAGATCTCAGTGATTCTTTCCAGTTTTCCAACCTGACATGTTCATTATTGTTTGTTAGTGTAACGTCTAGCACATCTTCCCACCCTTTAAACGTATCCTTACTCGGGAAAATGAAAGTGGAGATATTGCCTTTGTTACAAATAGACATGTTGTTAGATTATCAAATAAAGACTCACCTCTTTCATTGATTTCGCAACTGCCCCATACCGTGTGCATGGCATTGGCATCACACCCCAGTATGAGGTTGGCATTGTTGATGTTAACCAGGGTGGCAACTACCTCGGGTGGTGCAATACGATCGTGGGCCATATACGCCGATCCTACGTACAGTCCACATACACCTGCAGTCTCCAGTCTGACAACTGTCAGATCTGGAGTGCTAAAATTTGGACATTAAAATACTTTTAAATGTTTTTTAGCCTTTTGTTTTTTACTTTTTTGAAGAGCTGGTCTTGAAGCCCGCAGAATATAATACTTCAATATAATACTTCAATATTAAAATGTAAACGAACGGATTAAAATAAAAACCTGAATTATAAAAATGTAATACTAAAAAAAACTATTTCCAATACAGTTTGCATCAAAGCAACAGATATCAAAAGTAATGACCCGTGGCGTAGTGGTTAGTGTGTCTCACTATCACCTTGAGGTCTGGATTCAAATCCCGCGTACAACTAATAAAATTTAACCTGTTCAAATGAAATCTTAGAAAAGCCAAATGTACTACTTCTAATGAAAGATTTTTGTCTTGTCAGAAGGAAAATTATTATCTTTTTATATTTTACTCGACCATACTTTTTATTGATCCAACCGAAATTTAAAATGATTGACAACCAATTTTTGTAACTTTGTCAAGCGGACCACTTATAAAAGATCGACGTGCCGCATGCGGCATATCGAGTAATTTTTACTGCCCTAATTCCCTGTAACGAAAATCACTCAAAACGAACCGAACAAAAATTTTTCTGCATACATTTGATAGATAGATTCGATTTATTTTCATTAATTCAGATTGTTTTACAGAAAAATATTATATAAAATCGTTAAGGCTTGGCTTTGTCGTCTGCCAGATTGACATCCGATTAAAAAAAAATAACAATAATTTATCTATTTGAAGTTTGTTGATAAAAAAAGTAATAATATCTAGAATATAAAAATAAATACATAGGTTTTAGCTTAAAATGATTCGTTTATAATTTGGTTGCGGTAGGTTCTAAACTAATTGAAGAATTTATTTATATTTCTTTCACAGTTGAGAAGTGCCACTACTTCATCCGATGACTTCAATTTGCTGCCCAACAAATTTCTGCGCATTTCGCCTAAAACTGGGCACTTTCCTATGAAATGGATGACATCTTCTCTTTCTCTTAAATTACATAAACTGCAGTAGATAGGTAGATCCTCTCGATGTGGAATGTAGTGAAGACTTATCAGCTCCCCTCTCATTTTAAATATCGCTGAGATAAACTTCTTCTTATTTTCGTTCCGGAAGTAATTAAGATCGCATAAATTGTGGTTCAGATGGTTGTATGTTGACCTATGCACCGAAGAAGTAGCCTCACTACAGCGTCAACTCTTAAATGTTCATCTACCTTGGAAATAAGTTTAAGAAGGTCATCATTGTAAAATCTTCCATTATCTTCAAGTATTCGAAAGTTAATTCGACAATAATCAGCATCTTCTTGCATCTTCTTATACCACAGGTTTTTCTTTGCAATTTTTTGCAAAGTTAGAATTTTTGGATGTCTTACATTTGGCATATTTTAGTGATATAATGAACATGGCACCTAAATGTTTTAATGAAAATAGGTGACAGTCCTGTCTCGATTGTGATCATGTAGTTTGGGGTGTTTTTCGGTAATCGAAAGCATCTTCTAATGAAGAACCTCTGAAGTTTTTCAACTGTTTAATACTGCTCACCTCCCCAGATCTGAGCTGCATACATCATAATGGATTCAGCATCCACGACAAACACCTTATACTTGACGCTATGTGATATTGACTGGTTTGAGAAGCATTTCTTCCATGTTGCGGATATTGCGCTTTTGGCCTTAAGCAGCTTTTCTTTTAGGTGCGTTTCCATATTTGTAGGCTTTCACGATTTAGATTGGTTCCCGGTCAAAGTACCATTTCTCATTCCTTGCTATTCTACCAGAACCATTGCGGAATATCATCAATTTTGACTTGCTCAAATTGACCCTCAGATTCCATAACCGGCAGTACACTTCCAGTCGGTTGATCATCAAATGTAGGGATTCAGGTGAATATGCAAATAAAATGACGTCATCCACGAATAGCAGGGCTTTGATATGCGTCCTCGAAATCTCAATTCCATCAGGCAGAAAATCAATAAGGTACCATTTCTCATTCCTTGCTATTCTACCAGAACCATTGCGGAATATCATCAATTTTGACTTGCTCAAATTGACCCTCAGATTCCATAACCGGCAGTACACTTCCAGTCGGTTGATCATCAAATGTAGGGATTCAGGTGAATATGCAAATGAAATGACGTCATCCACGAATAGCAGGGCTTTGATATGCGTCCTCGAAATCTCAATTCCATCAGGCAGAAAATCAATAAGGTCCTCAATGAACAAAGCAAAAACATTTGGTCTTAGCGTGCAGCCTTGCTTAACCCCCATCTTTGATTCAAACCACTCTGACTTTTCAAAGCCATTCCACACAGCTGCCAGATTTCCATCATAAATTTTTTCAAAAACCCGGTCCAAACTTTCCTGACATTCCAAAATTATAAAGCTTGAAAAAAAGTGCTCGCCGCTAAACTGTATCAAAGGCTGCTTTAAAGTCGACATAAAATACGTACATATTCTTTTTTGTTCTATAAACGTTGCCGCTATGCTTTGAAGTACAAAAATATTGTCGATGGTCGAGTTACCATTTCTAAATCCTGCCTGGTATTCCCCGAGTATCTTTTTGTCGTGTATCCAACTGGTGAGTCGATCATTCAATAATGTTGCGATTATCTTATAGGATGCATTTAGAAAGGATATCCCTCGATAATTAGATGGATCATCAATGTCGCCCTTCTTGTGTATTGGAAAAATAAAAGATCTTTTTAACTGCTGTGGTAGTATTCCCGTATCCAAAATTATATTAAAAGCCGATGTTAAAAGGTAACTTCTCCGTACTTTATTAACCTCATCATAGGTGATAGCACTATCTAAAATATCATTAGAGTAAGCAGGTTTTGCGTATTGGACGAGATCTGTGAGACTCACCGGGTTCAAAAGAAATTTAAAATGGTCGTGCAGTACTTCAATGTTTAATTTCGAACTTAATTTTAGCTTGGTTCCATTTAATTTATTTGTTGCCATCCAGAATTCATTGGTGTTCTTGCAGTTGGTTAGTTTTAGGGTTTCCATTTCATAAAATTTTGTTTTTTTTTCTTTGCATAATTTCTTGAATTCAACGTTTGTTAGTATATACATTTTTTTGAAGTAGACGCAGCTGAATTTTCTGAAGACTTTCAGCCATGCAAATGATTTTTGTCGTACTTTAACACACTCCACATCAAACCATTTTTCTTTTTGTTTAAGCACCTTTTCTTGATGTTTGTTGGATTGCGGGCATGAAAGTTTTATCAGTTCTTCGATTTCGCCAAGTGAAAGTTGAGTATTAGTTGCAATATTTTGGTCGAGGTTGCATCGATACTTCAGCGCTTTATCTTCTTTCCAACTTAACTTTGGCGGCAGCTTTAAAACCGTAATATTGTCTTGGCCTTCGCAGTTGAATCCAAATTCGACTACTAATGGTAAGTGACCAGAATATGGGATACTTGTTACCTTTAAATCTGTAATTAAAGAAATCCAATTTCCTCTTATTAGGCAGTAGTCAACCACTGCGAATCCTTGCTGACCTATGAAGGTGTACTCTCCACACTTATCATACTCAGAAACGCCATTTAAAATTTGAAATCCAAAAGCATCGCAAAGATTTAGCAATTTAGTGCCTCGTGCATTAACTGTAGTGTTTTTTGATTTTCTTGCTTTTCCCGCTTACCTGTTTTCAATTCCATAATAACTACCGATGCATACATTTGTATTTGTTTATCTTTATTTCTCTTGCCTTTTAACTTAAGAATAATTGCTATAAGAGTTTAAAAAAAATCGATAGTAACGACATCCTAAAAGCAGTATTTGAAACTTACACATGGTTTTTCTATGTGTATAAACTCAATGATTATACCTCATTAAAATTACTTAAAAAAATTTAAAAACTAGAACAGCAACCAGCAACTTTGTTTTTTTTTTGCATACGCATATGCACACTCACGTACGCCCATACACATACATATATGTACATACATATTGGCAACCGCAAGTACACACATACATTTATGTACTTCTTATTATTATTTTTTTTGGTCACAGTTCTACCTACTCTAACTATATTTACCTTAGAACTATGTAAGTCGGCCAGGGCATCAATGATCAACTTTCAATATAAACCAGAATTTTTTGACTTAATTAAATAAGACCTTTCTGTCCCGAAGGGGCACAGCTCTACTGAACCGCAGATGCTCTGCTCCGTTCCCAGAGCCGACGTCTCGATAGTAAAAGAGTTCTCCTATCCCGAGTCCTTTTTTTATATATTTTGCGTCCACTCAAGGGATTATGAATACCCTTTTCATGATTAACACAGTACAAACGTTTAGGAAATTTGGATAGGGGTTGATAGGATAAAGATTAAAATGGAGGAGAAAAACAGAGCCAGGTAAAGCATTCCACATTCGTGTAGTGCGGCTAAAAAAAGAATCTCTGTACTTAACGGTTCGTCCGAAATTGGGCTCAAGGGTGAGCTGGTGGGCATTTCTTGCAGTACGACTATTGCGGTGTTAAATTGTTTCAGGGGAAGAACGCAACTGGCTATTTCCGCAGAGCACTTTTTATAAAAAAGCGATAAAAAAAAGAGAGGCAAGAAACATTTCGGCAGTGTTCAAGCGACACAAATGTTTCCGTTATATTCGTGTCCCCTATCATTTTTAAGGCTCTTTTCTGAATTTTATGTAGGAGATTCAAATAAGTTATAAATATAAGTCCTACGGCCGACGTGGTATATTAACGGAACCGCCAGTCTATCTTGTTTCAGCCCACGACTGCCTAAAAAGAGGAATGTCTCTGTATAAGTTAAGACTTATACACTTTCACTATACTCATCATTGGGGTAGTAAGCCCCAAAAATAAGTCCATTGGTCGAGGTCATTGCTCTTGCAATGTGACCCCGAATCAGCTTGATTAAAAAATTCTCTATCCTTTATAAAAGCTTATTTTAATTTTCAAAAGAAACACAATTAAATTCACTTCAAATCAACTTCATTGCTTTTAAACACATTAAAATAAAGTATTTCTTAACAAAAGTCGTGGCACGTTTTTTTTATTTATTTATTTTGAAACGTCAAAAGTGCTGTACGTCGAAAGTTAAAAGTTGGTGAACTTGTGCAGCACCGAATGCAGCACCGACTACAGTTGCGTCGCGTTGTTTTCGTAATATTGGATTAGTGTGTATTCAATATTTTCACAGCTATTCCGGTTGCAGCTCCAGTTCCAGCTCCGTCGCTATTGTGTTCAGGCAGTAACTCGATTATTCTTACATAATTTGGTTAATCCCACAGTGACAAAATAGAGAAATGAACGCCAACGAAGCGTTTGAAATGCATTCGCGTTTAAATGTAAGTCATTTGTTAATTTGGTTTTAAATGTGACTTAAGTTTAATTTTTTTGTGTTGAAACAATAAAGTGTTTTAAAAGTTTATATTTCTCCAGTTCTTTCTTGTATCTCTAGAAGCTCTATACAACGGAATTCTAAGCAGGATAGTTTCTGATTTCTGGAAGTTAATTTTAAACTTCCAGTCATCACAACATCGCTGAATCTTGTCGAAGTCACGCTGCTGGAGAATTCTGATGACTTCAACTTTTGGACCCGTTCTCTAAGCTACAAGATCTCGGCATACGCAATTGGATGAGTTAGACTACCTATCAGAACGCTGGTGTAGATACTAAAAAGAATCGGCGAGTTCACAGCTCCTTGCTGTAGACCATTTATAATATCAAATGTTGTTGTAGAATTACATTGCCACTTTTGACAACAAACTTTCTACCATTGAGGTTGTCATGAAGCATATATTATAACAGTGACTTACTTGTGCCAAATCTAGTTAGTTCCAGATAAAGGCCCTCTTACCATATGGTGTCAAAATCCTCTTCTAAATCAACCAGAACGGCACCCGAGCATTTATTTTTTGCTTTGTTCCATTAAACATCAGAAACTAACTTAGACGCGGCATGAATAGTGTCATGCCCCGCCTTAAAGCCTTATCTGGAATAATATTTTTGTCCTCAGCCCACTTGAACAGAGCTCTATTGAGATTCTTTTCGAACACTTTACTGATATTTGGAAGAAGACTTATCGATTAAGATTTGCCGGATTGGAGCTGTCCTTTCTTTTTTTCGGGAGAGGATGGACAGCTGTCTTCTAACTCACTGGATAATATGCAATATTCAATGCGTTGTTGAATAGTGGGGTATAAATGTCTACTGGTTCCTCAGGGAGATATCGTAACACAATGTTGGGTATACCATCGACCTCCGCAGATTTCTTTTTAATTAAAGCAAGTTCATTGGACCCAGTTTTTTTATTTGTTCAGTTAAATTTAATTTTGTTGTATGTAGCGGGCGGGTGATTTTGCCACAAGAGCGATCCAGTCGTGGTTTTTATTGGCTCCCAGAAATCACGCCAGAATTTGGTTTGGAAAAAAAAAATTTCAGGAAAATATCCCAAATTTTTCTGGTTTTTCAGACTTTTTTTTAAATTTTCTGGGTTTTTTTCCATTTACATAAAAGGATAAAAGGCCAGAAAAGTTCGTTTGGAACAACAGCCAAAAAATAAATTTCTGTCGTTTTTTCCCTTTTATGTTTTGGAAAAAAAACGCCAGAAAACTGTATTTTGTATAAATTGTTGTAATAAATTAACAGTTTTACTACACATTATTTGCCTCTATTCTATTGTAAGAATTATATATGTCAGCCATGCAGACACATATGGAAATATGCTCGGAGTGCAGTTAAAAGTTGCAAGCTGGAGCAGTTGCAGATTCAAACGAAAATTACAAATGTCCCTGCTGTTTCAAATTTACATTTAGTTAAAAAAAAATTCTTTTGTTTTCTGTTAAATAAATTGTTATAAGTAAAAAAAATTTGAGCTCTTTGTACTTTTTTAAGACTTGGTCAATATTGTAGACAGTTTTATCACAACAGAAAACAACAGCACTTGACTTCAGCCCGCAATGAGGGGAGCGCTGCTACCGAAACGACGCAGCCAAGGCCGTAGCTAGGATTTAATTTAAGGTAGTGCATCGCTGGTTGAAGGTAGGGTGGAAGTAAAAATGTTATTTGATCTGATCTAAAGGTCAAGGTAAGGTATATTTCTTAATTCTAGGGAGGGGAGGTGTTTAATTGCAATACATTCATTAATTTGATTTTGAGTTACTACCAGCAGGTATCTGTGCGTTTTTACGAAGAAACAAGAACCGAAGTATATAATTTCTTATATTTAAGCTTCTCTCTCAAAAACGTCGTGTTTAACGCGATAAAAATAAACCTTATTTTTTAAATCAGTATCCATCTGTACATACACTGCAAGTCATAAGGAAAGAAGCACGCATTTTCGAGAAGTAGAACTCAAATCTCTTTCATATTATGATATACTGTATACAAAATTTTAGTGCACAAGAAGGAATGTTAAATTTTCAATACAAAATACTGCATTAGAACTTCAAGACAAATTCTAACGGTATAGTAGAGAGAAAATAATCGATACACCCATAATTTTGTGTGATTTAAACGCGGCATAAGAATAGAAGCAGATAAAAATATAACGAAACAGAAATGCTGCAATTATTCTTTATCTAGATTTTATTTTATTCATATTAAATTGATTATTTTCAATAATCAGAATTTAAAATAACTTCCAAAATTCCATTATTTAAGCGGATTATTCATCGAAGCTAAGTAGTTCAGGAAAATCTCACTCCAGACCATTTTAATGGAAATAATTTACCCTTCCTTTCTACCGTTTAATGACCATTCTTAACAAACTTATTGTGTGAGACAGTCACATACTTTTTCCATTGCGTCAAGGTCCATAGTATACGGTGGTGAAACCAAAAAATTTACAATTTGACACTTAACGAATGGTTTTGCTACTCGGGATGTGAGTAGAAGGGCTTTGTCGTGTTGAAAAATCTATGAGGTTTACCCAAAAATATCACACATTTTCGGAAAAATTCATTCAAGTAAGGATTTGTAGCTGTTTCCATTAATTTTTTGTTTGCTGCTAACTTGCTGTTATGTCTCCTCCTGTACTTGAGAGCGTAAAGGGTTTTATGGGACAAATATTCTTTTGCACTCGTGCAGTTGCAAGAGTACTCAAGGACCTCAACATACACAAATCCGCTGGCCCGGATAGTAATTCCCCCGTTGTTTTGAAGAGGTGTGCTTCTCCGCTGGCAACAAAACCGCTGCGTAAGCTTTTCCATCTGTCCTATTCTACTGGTCTCTTTCCGAGTGGATGGGAAACAGCATTTGTCCAGCCAGTCCCTAAAAAACGCGAATCTTCCCCTCCTTCTAATTATCGACCGATTGCACTAACGTCCCTTCTTTCTAAAGTCATGGAAACGCTGATTAACTATTAGCTTAAAAAATATCTTGAAGAACAGAAGCTTCTTAATGACCGACAGTACGGCTTTCGTTGCAATAGGTCCACTGGTGATTTGATGGCTTATCTTCCCGAAAAGCGGCACCAATCTTTACACCGCTTTGGTGAAAGTAAGATTATTGCACTTGATATTTCAAAAGCATTTGATAGAGTTTGGCATCAAGCTCTTTTATTGAAAATGCATGCCTTCAATTTTGATGAATCTCTTCTTTGTTGGATTAGAAATTACCTTTCTGACCGTTCAATATAAGTAGTATTTTATGGTTTCAAGTCTGAAATTTTCAAAATAAATTCTGGTGTGCCCCAGGGCTCAGTTTTGTCTCCGACTCTCTTCCTTATTTTTATTAACGACCTTCTGTCTGAAACATCTAATCCAATTAATTGTTTCGCTGATGACAGCACCCTAAGCTTTACATATTCGTTTCCAGATTCAAAACCCTATACTTCGGATGTGGAACTGGAGCGGCGCCGTATGTTAAGCTCTTTAAATTCCGATCTTGACAGCATTGTCCAATGGGGAATCAAAAACCGCATGGAATTTAATGCTTCGAAAACTCAATGCTGCCTTCTGTCATTAAAGCGCAATATACCCCCAATGCCACTATCCATGAGCGACACTTGCATTAAAGAAACTGAACAGCTTTCCATTTTAGTTATGTGCGTCACTGACCACCTTCAGTGGAATGACTTATATATATTTAACGTCGGCAAAAACGCTGCGAAATACTTAGGTTCCTTTCGACGATGCAAGAGATTTTTTACCCCCCATGATCTGGCTATAAAGCATACATCCGTCACAAAGCTTGAGTATAATTCTCATGTTTGGGCAGGTGTTTCTAAAACCTATCTCAAGCTCCTGGATAGAATACAGAAAAGAGCTTTGAAATTGATTGGTGATAGGAATATAACGGAAACGTTCACATCGCTTGAACATCGTCGAAACGTTTCTTGTCTTTCCTTATTTTATCGGTATTTTTATAAAGAGTGTTCCGAAGAAATAGCCAGTTGCTCTTATGACGCGATTTTAATTCATTTATTTTTGAATTATTTTAAAGACAGCCTTCTGAATTCTATTAACCCAGGTTTCTAAAAATTGACAAGTTCTCTATTAAGTTTTGAAGGCACTACTTTATTGACCTCCTTACTCTTTTTTGATGTAAGGAGTATGAAAATTTCTTAATAAAAAATTTACCCAAACAGTAAGATTGCGACTAAGACGTGGCTTTCTTTATAAATAAATATTATAATTAAATTAAACGATCGCTCGATGTAACTTAATATATGAAAATGAAGATTTGTATTATAATCTGGTATCATTTTTGTATGCATTTAAGTTTTCAAGAAACAATTAAGTTAAAATATTTTTTCATGAAAATTCCAGATATTTATTTTGTTTTAAAAATATTGTTAACACTAATAGATTTTTCGAATTGTTTTCAAGTCATGAACCCTTGTAAATTGTTGCTGATTCATATATTGTTATAATAAAGATTACACTAACTCTTCAATAAAAACCAATATATGTTTTATTTATTGTCACTGGCTATCTAATTTTTAATCTTATCGGATTTTTTAATTAAGTATTTGATTAATTTTTGTAGGGCTCCCCATTTTTCGAAAATTCTCACAAAAATCTAAGAAAAGTTCTACCCTCTGACTTTTAAAAAGGACAGCACTTATACCTTAGCGTTTAGTCTCCATATTGATGTCACCAAACAATTTTGTCCATCAATGTTTTTTAACTTTGAGATTGATGCCCAAAATATTCCCAACTTAATTTTTTAAGAGTTTTTTTTTACTCCTTACAGACAATCTATGAAGAAATGACAGCAATTTAAGTTTTGAAATTATAGGTGCCAAATCCGTAAGATAAATACTATGATTTTTTTAAAAATTTAGTATTTACATTAAAAACATTAATTTTCTGACATTTATACACCCAAAAATTTTCATAAAAAATATTTAAAAAAGTTACTAAAAAAATTTGGACAAACGATTTTTGTAAAAAAAATTCTAAAATATATTTTAATATCTAGTTCTCCGGTTGGCTTTACATTAATTTTCAAAATTATTTATCTGTTTCCACAAATTTTTTTAATTACTGCATTTTATTAATCGAAAAAAATATTTCATATTCATTAATATGACCAAGTTTGACTATTTTTTTTTATTAAAGATGAATGTATTTCAAGTAAAAAACTGGAAGTGTTGGCTTGTTCCTATATAACGTGAGAATAGGACTCTTGGAAATAGGAAATTTTCCACGATCTCCCTGCACATGAGTAATTTTTTCGAACCCACATTAAATCAGTAATGAACATGACAAAGTTTTTTTTGTGGAATGAACAACAGACCATACGACAACCGTACAGGCGTACACTAGTTGATAAAATGATAATGGTTTTTTAATGTAGGGCATCGTATGAGCATATGAAATTTAAATCAAATCGGTTAAGAAAATGAATGAGGGTTGGTACTTTTTGTGGAATGAACAAAATCATACCGATCAAATAGTTGACTGTTGATGGCGTTTTTTAAGGTAGGGCATTAAATGGTCCATTTAAATTTACTGGTTCAAATCAGTAAAGAATAAACGATGGTATTTTTTTTTTGTAAAATATATAAAATACAGTATGAAAATCGTGGAGAATAGTTGATGGTGGCTTTTTAGGGTAGGGCATTGGAGTTTTAAGGTAGGGAATTGCCCTTGAATGCCATACCATAGCTACGGCTATGGACGCAGCACAAGCACGTGTGCGGCGCGGGCACCTGTGCGGTGCCTATTTATTTATACACTCTATTAATATATATTCAACTAATATATATTCAACTAAATTTGATAAAACACGTCTTTTGCTCTCATTTGTCAGACTACAACACTGACTAATCATTTTATTTTCTTTTAGTTCTTCCCTACCTTTCGTTTGCTCTTCTACAATGTCTGTGTGTACATTTCTTTTGTTTGTATTTCTTTTCTTTAGCTACCTTATTTATTTGCCTACACAAATATTTTTACTAAATGTAAACTTGCAACGTGTCTGCTACGATTTCCCGGCCGCATGGACATTTGTAATTTTCGTTTGAATCTGAAACTGCTTCAGCTTGCAACTTTAAACTGCACTCAGAGCATATTTTCATGTGTCTGTACTGTGTACGGCAGCATCACAAAAAGTAGCAAAACATTTTCTGGCTTTTTTCCCAAATTGATATTAGGAAAAGGCCAGAATATAATAATGGATTTTCTGGCCTAGTTTCCAATTTGCTTTCTGGCTTTTTTTCCATTTCTGTCTGGTAAATTTCCAAGGTTTCCGGCTTATTTTCCACAAAAAATTCTGCTTCTTTTTCCAATTTGAAACAGAACAAATTTCATGCGTTTTTTTCAAAAACAAAATTCTGGCGTAATTTCCGGGAACTATTTGGCTCTCGAAAATTACGCAAGAATTTTTTTTGCAATATTTAGTTCTGCTTCAAATTGGAAAAAAAGCAGAATTTTTTGTGGAAAATAAGCCAGAAAAATTGGAAATTGTGCCAGACAGAAATAGAAAATCAATCAATTAATAATAAATAATAATTTCCAAATACCAATTTGGAAAAGCCAGAAAATTGTTTGCATTTTAAAAGTCGCTAATTGGTCAATATTGTAGACAGTTTTATCACAACAGAAAACAACTGCCCCTGATATCCCCGCGGGGGTAGGAAAGCTGCGAGACGCAGCGCGGGAAAACTCAAAACTTATTTTACTTAATTTATTTAGTTAAATTTATTTTTACATATATGTAAAGCTCTTTCTCAAAGCAATCTGAAATATAAGGTCGGACACTTTCGTTCGCCCTGAAATATTCAAATTTGTTAAGCGAGGTTTTCGTTTTCATGAGGCCGACGAATTTATTTTGAACGCAACATAAAAGTTGCCAAAATAAAACTCTTACTTTTATGTATCATCTCCAGACCGGAATCACTTGTGCAACAAGAAACATGTGCAGTATGATGACTTGGCAAAAAATGTGCTTGCTTTTACTCCCCCTCTAACAGATGAATCATACTGAAAATCAAAAAAGTAAAAAAAAAGTCAGTAAGTCATATAGATAAGAGGTATGAATTGTCATTAAATGTCAGCCCTTTGAAAATTGAAATTATAATGATTAATGACAGTGTGATGTTTCTTTTTTGTTTTCCAGCTAAGGTAGTTCAGCGGTCGTCCAGGGTTGCTCAAAGAAAGCAAACGAAAACTTTGATGTTGTTCAGGGCTCAGCAACTATGTCTCCAATCCAGCGAAGCTCAATTTCAATTTTTATTTTGTCAGCAACAGCTTTTCTGCCTCAGAAGAGTGTAAGAGGCACAAATCTTAACATACATCTGCCCCGTAGGAGCACAATCGAATATAATATTTGCCCCTTAAAGAGCACAGGTGATATATAAAAAAGAACTGTCCCCAGAGGAACACAAATTAACCTAATTTGCCCTTAAAAAGAGCACAAATATAAATGAAAGGAACTGTCCCCAAAGGAACACAAATTAACCTTACTTGCCCTTTTTAAAAAGAGCACAAATATAAATAAAAAATTGTCCCCAAAGGAACACAAATAAATTCTACTTGCCCTTAAAAAGAGCACAAATATAAATAAAAAATTGTCCCCAGAGGAACACAAATAAATTCTACTTGCCCTTAAAAAGAGCACAAATATAAATAAAAAATTGTCTCCAGAGGAACACAAATAGATTTTATGACAATTTCTTGCCTTAAAAATTGCCTGTTTGTATAGCGCACTCCACTATTCACACAATACGGCCGGCGGTCGGAAGCGAACTGATTTTCTCAGTCTAATTCACTCCTACTCATCATCTTTTCTAGTGAAAGCTGGTGTGACTTATATTATTTAAAAAAAATACACGTCACACAGCAAAAATGTACCCACTGCTGCCTCGCACTATTGTATTGTGGAGGTATACAATTAGCATGTGTTCGGTTGTGTGTCGCTCACTGGTTGCTTCGTGCATTTCCTATGCTGTTGCTTGAAGGTAGGTACTGTATGTAGGTACATGGCAATGCATGGCATGTCTATGATGATAATAATATAATAGCATGTGTTCGGTTGTGTGTCGCTCACTGGTTGCTTTGTGCATTTCCTATGCTGTTGCTTGAAGGTAGGTATTGTATGTAGGTACATGGCAATGCATGGCATGTCTATGATGATAATAATATAAGATAATGGACCTATTTAATTAAAAGTATAGCAGGTTAGGTCCCTTAATAGACGGTTGTGCGGCGGTAGGGAAAATTCCCTAATATAGTTTCAAGAGGAAAAGTGTAACTTCGTTACATTCCCCCCTTTCTTCATAAGACGAGAACTCTCTCGTCATGTTTTTTTCGTATTTTTTTTTTTTTTTTTTTTTCAAATTCAAATATTTATATTTTATTTGTACATATTTCATAATAATAATAATAATTAAACTTAACAAATATTCATATTCTATAAAAAAAACTAAATAAAGATATTCATGGCGCGGTGGAAATAGGCTACGGCTCCGTGGCGGTGTCTTTACGGCAAAATGTCGACTTTCTTAATGTAAGGCCCAAACTTGAGGCTAGCTTTGGTGCGCCTCTTGTTTGGGCGTACGGAAATACGTCCCCATGGCCGTTGTATATAAAACTGGCCGCCCCGTTGATTGCTTCCTCGAATCACTATGCCTTCGAAAGGGTCGAAGGTGGGCGGCTGGCTGCCCATGTTGCCCGGTCCAGTGCTCGTGTGTACCGGAATGGGTAAAGTAGCACAACTTGGGGTTGGCGTCGTCGTCGGCTGCGTCGAAGTGACCGTCGACGTCCTGGGCTGGATGCAGCTCTCGGCCGTGACTACATGACGTACTGCGGCAAGGCAAGGTTGTTGCTGGTTTGTCAGCTCCTTTCCCATCGGTTATTTGCAGCGGACGAGTATTGACGGCTTTGGTGCGTTTGTCGGCAGTTTCAGCGAAGAAGGCCCTGCTCTATGCCAGGGTTTTAACTGCGGAGCGGATGTAGACGGTCCTTGTGCTGGCGGTTTTAAAGTCATCCAATTGTTCATGGTTTCCTCGCGCTGGGCTTTGATCTTGGCCATATACTTCTCCATAGGTGGGAGTGGAAGGATTGGTTGAGCCAAATCACGATCGGCGGCAGGCGGTTTCACGTGGCTTATACGCTGACGTGGTTTTAATGTGAAGCTCAGTTCGTCAGTGCGCCGGAGTGTTCCCGGTCTCGTCGGTGCGGTGGGTTGTCGAGCGCAAGGATTCATTAACGCGGCTTGCGGATGGTGTCCTCCTCGTTGAGCAGCAGAGGTTTCGCTGGCGGAGGTGGTAGTGTCTTTAGTTGCTTTGGGCCTTGGCCCGCGCTTCAGTCCTGGTTTGGCGGCGGTAATCGGAGGAGCCATTCGCTCTGGTGCCATAAGCCGATGGAAGCGGGTGCTCAGTGCGCGGTCTTTATGTTGCCGAGGGCTAAGGCGCACAGCTGGGCGATTCCTAGGCACATCCTCCGTTGGATAAAGGCTTTCCATGACGGTGTCTTCCTCAGGACGTCCCGACTGTTCAATAGACGGAGGAGGATTAGTCGGTTGCTCCATTGAAGGTTCATTGTTGTCGCTGGTAGGCTGCATAGCAATTATTAATTTATTTTCCGGAGTAATTTTATTAGTGATGTCCGGGAGTAGCGGTTTGTGTCTTACGGCGGCGGTCGGTTGCAGACTGATACTGATATTAATATTTTTACGGCGGTCAACTGTATTATTTATATTTCTATTTTTATTTTTACCTTTATTTATATTTTCAGGGAGCGGCGGTCTGTGTGTGATGGTGGTTGATTGCACACTGTGCTGATTAACGACATTCTTAATGTCCTCTGTCTGCGCGGATGCGTTGGTGTTAGTGACAAAGGCGATAATGGTTTTAGCTGGTTTGCTAATGCCATCGACGTTTGCACCATCTTGATTGTCCCTTTTAGATCCTAAGGACTTCCTACTGGTCACCGCTTGTCCGTTCATAAAAATCTGGACGTTTGCTCCACTCATTAAGTCCATCCCAATAATGGCATCCTCCTCGAGAGCGGGCAGGTAGGTTACTTCTCCAGCTATCTCTGTACAACCCACAGAGAACGTAGCAGCGAAATGTTCTGTGGTCATGATGGGTTCACCATTAGCTAAGTGAATAGGACGGCTCTGCTCATGCATAGGAAGTCCTAAATCTAGAAGCTTTTGCCGAAGAGCGTGACCCACCAACGACTTTGTGCTTCCAGTGTCTACCAAAGCGTGGTATGTTTCCGTGCCTATATGAATGGGCATTTAGTACCGAGAATCGTGGCCAGGCGGTACGGTTGCAACGGCTACCATATCTTTATGACAAAGGCAGTCCTTTGTCATCCTGCCATCTGTCCCACAAAAGGAACAGAATAGCCTAAATGGCCTGCGACAGGTTTCTTTCCGGTGACCCCTTTGCTTGCAATTCCAGCAATGGGTATCCCTGTCGTACGGAATCACTGCTGGCGGGTTTCTGGGGTTTAGACAAGGGGCTGGCACCTGAGTTGGACGCGAAGATTGCTCATCCCTCTTAATTGCTTCAAACTCCTCAGCCAAATATGTCAATTCGTCCAAGGTAGTGAAATCCCGTCTGCGAATGTAGTACCTATACTCTGGTCGCATGTTGTCGAAAATCCTGTCGATATTATCGATGGAGGACATGCGAGGGTGTTGGCGAAGCAGGTACTGAGCCGAGAGAATATAATCCTTGGCTTTCTCCCGGGGTCCTTGACGTTTCTTTAATATTTCTTCCTCTAGCTTGTGTAGGTAGCGGGCTGGTAGGAAGTGGCGAGTGAAGGCCTCTCTAAAACCTTCCCAGCAGACGAAGCTTTCACTTTTAATCCGCAGCCACTCCAAAGCACTGCCACGAAAGAGCTCAGGTAAGGTGCGCAACATATCATTAGGCGGTATGTTGTAGCAGTTAGTTAGCTCAGACAATCTTTCCAGAAATTCTAACGGGTTTCCCGAGGAATCGAACCTTAACCCCCACTTTCGGACTGTGTTCATCACCTCTGCCTCATAACTCAGGGTGAGCCGGTGTGACGGCGGCGGGTGCTCATGCCTGGGTTGGTTGAGAGAGGGTGATGTACTGGGCGAGTGAACAGGGTGGTTGATTTGGGAATTCGCTGGGCGGGGATTTACGCTAAGTTTCTCCAAACTAGGAACCTGTAAAGTTGTCTGCGTATAACTGGTTGAAGTAGGGTCTTTATAAGTTATCGGCACAGGCATGGTAGGCACGATGACGGCAGGTTGAGTCTCAAGGGGCAGGGTGTCGTCTAGACGTTTTTCGATCAAACTCTCCCACTTGTTACACAGGTCGTGCGTTGATCCATTGTCCCTCAGCTTTTTGATGTGTTGGCTGAGTCGGTTACGAAGATCCTTCATGTTCCCTTCACTATCTAAACCTTTAGAGCGGAGTGCTTCTTGCAATTCTGTTTTTTTCATAGAGTATATAAAATTTAGATTCCTGAAGATATTATTAGTATCGGCAGCAGCTTGATCTTCAGAATCTGACATGTTGCGGCTGGTTGATGCGGTGACGTTTGATGAAGTACTGATATCAGGAATTTGCTGTCGAAAGTCGGTGGTACCTTTAGAAAATTCTAAAACGGTCGGCGGTAGGAGTTCGGTTGAACCCTCTAAAGGTCCCTGCTCGGGCGCCAAAATGTGATGTTTCTTTTTTGTTTTCCAGCTAAGGTAGTTCAGCGGTCGTCCAGGGTTGCTCAAAGAAAGCAAACGAAAACTTTGATGTTGTTCAGGGCTCAGCAACTATGTCTCCAATCCAGCGAAGCTCAATTTCAATTTTTATTTTGTCAGCAACAGCTTTTCTGCCTCAGAAGAGTGTAAGAGGCACAAATCTTAACATACATCTGCCCCGTAGGAGCACAATCGAATATAATATTTGCCCCTTAAAGAGCACAGGTGATATATAAAAAAGAACTGTCCCCAGAGGAACACAAATTAACCTAATTTGCCCTTAAAAAGAGCACAAATATAAATGAAAGGAACTGTTCCCAAAGGAACACAAATTAACCTTACTTGCCCTTTTTAAAAAGAGCACAAATATAAATAAAAAATTGTCCCCAAAGGAACACAAATAAATTCTACTTGCCCTTAAAAAGAGCACAAATATAAATAAAAAATTGTCCCCGGAGGAACACAAATAAATTCTACTTGCCCTTAAAAAGAGCACAAATATAAATAAAAAATTGTCCCCAGAGGAACACAAATAGATTTTATGACAATTTCTTGCCTTAAAAATTGCCTGTTTGTATAGCGCACTACACTATTCACACAATACGGCCGGCGCACATACGAGTATTTGCAGCAAAAACCTGGCCAAAATTCGATTTTCCAAAAAGTAAAATCGAGAAGTAAAAGCTTGATATAGTGGATTTAAAACATACATGGGTCAGTGTGCTGCAATTTTTTTTTTTTTTTTGTTCATCGTGTGTTGTGATAAAATGAGTTCAAAGTTAACGGTTTGCGTTTTTTGTATTTTTCTTTGAGTGCATGCGATTTCGTCAGTGTTCTTCTATAAGTGATTTCGAGTTGTTGTGATAAAAACCTTAATTTTTTGTAATGGAGAACTCTACTGCAGGTATGCATTGACATTTTTAATAGATTTTTGGAAATGTTATGTTTTTTTTTTTTTTTCAATTCGTGTTAAAAAACTATATTGCAAAAAACTATAATATTTTCCTTTATTTTTTAAGTTTTAATGAATTTAATGTAGTATACTGTGTTATTCTGTTATGTTTTGGGCTGTATAAGTTGATCTAAATATTCCTTAGCCCAATGCAAAAAGAAATGGCTGCTACTATCTGCTACCCGAATTTTTATGAGCGAATTGGTTTTTCAATTTTATAAAAAAAAGAAAACACTCATACGCCATACAACAGTTTTTCGATATGAATAGTTATATAATTATGTAAAAGCAATGTTACTACACTCTTCTTCTTCATTTTTATTTCGAAGCGAAAATTTACACTGGGTTATGTTTCTATAGCGTTATAAATTTGAGCAGGGCATTGGGAGGCGGAAAGTAAGCCAAAAAGTAAATAATTGTTGTGCTAATACCGTGAATGTTTTTTTTGATTAGCAGTTAGCTTTTTAGTTTATACAATGCATTTTTTTAGGTTCATCTGGTTCGAGATTTGTGACTAGAAAATATTTATTTAATATAATGGAAGAAAGCGAAGAAAAGGATATGACCCAAAAATTAAATTATTTAAAGAAAAAGCTACTAGATTTCCCTTGTTCAACAGAAGAACTTCGCATTTATAAGCCAAAAGTAGCTAAATTTGTGTTCGATTTAAAGCAAAGATGGTCAGCCTCAAGCAGGAGAAAGGATTTATTTTTAGAGAAGAATAAAGCATGGCTTGAAGGGATTTTCACACTCCCAATTCCAACTGTCAGATCAGCAGGCCGACCTGAAAAGCCATTTGAAGAATTAAGCGAAAGAAGTAAAAGACGAAAAACCGAGAGTATCCGGAAATGCTTCTCCCAGAAGATTCAAATGCATCAAATGCAGGTTTTATGTCTTCGGATGAAGATGAGAATAATGAAGAGCTATGGGAAGAATCTAGCGATTGATTTTAACATGATTTAAACTATATTTATTTAAAATGCTAAAGGGAATAAATAGGTGGCAACATCTACAAATCTGTGGTATCGGGCAATTTTTTTTTTCGTATTTCTAAGTTAATACAATAAAATATTACTAAATAAATAGAAAACACTTAAAAATTTAATTTCATTGTATAAATACTAATTTTAAACAAAAATAATGCAAATACTCCTATGTGCGGCGGTCGGAAGCGAACTGATTTTCTCAGTCTAATTCACTCCTACTCATCATCTTTTCTGGTGAAAGCTGGTGTGACTTATATTATTTAAAAAAAATACACGTCACACAGCAAAAATGTACCCACTGCTGCCTCGCACTATTGTATTGTGGAGGTATACAATTAGCATGTGTTCGGTTGTGTGTCGCTCACTGGTTGCTTCGTGCATTTCCTATGCTGTTGCTTGAAGGAAGGTACTGTATGTAGGTACATGGCAATGCATGGCATGTCTATGATGATAATAATATAAGATAATGGACCTATTTAATTAAAAGTATAGCAGGTTAGGTCCCTTAATAGACGGTTGTGCGGCGGTAGGGAAAATTCCCTAATATAGTTTCAAGAGGAAAAGTGTAACTTCGTTACAACAGTTCATATTTCAGCAGTTTATACAGTCAATAAATTTATACTAATATTTTCATATTTCGCATACAAGATATGAAGATGAACCATTTATTGATAACCAGTACAACGTGGACTCTGTTTTGAACTTGCTATAATTATATCATAGTTAGATTAATTTGATGGAAGAGGTCGTCACCCGAATTGTACTTCATTTACATCAATGTTGCTGATAAGGTCCATGCGTTCTCCAATTTATTTAATGTTCACAAGTAATAACTCAAATGGCTCAACAGATAAGTCCTGGGATTTGCTCTTTTTTTTTAGTGTAATCAAAAAGCCAGGCGCAAGCCCATATAAAATAAAATGCATACCTGAGTCGCGCGAATTTGCTCTTGTACTAACTATTGGACATCACAGATTTTAATAAAGTTGAAAGTTGATTAATATAAAAAAAATTACCTAAATGTGAGAACAAATTGTATGGTTGTTTAGTCAAAATTGGTCTATCCGTTCCTTGTCGGTCCATAAATTAGATTTTTCGAAAAAAGCAGCCCCAGCAACAACTACGTGCCGTTACAATATCTTATCTAACACAACTTCAGCTACCTATCAGTATGAAAGTCATGTCGAAATCGATCCAGCAGTTTCTGATCGTTTCATATCTTCGAAAAAAAACGACCCTGGCGCCACCTAGGAAGTAAGAGCTTAAGTTACGCATTATAGTGTCCGAGATTAGCCGGAACAAAGAGACAGGCATTTTAAAAATGGATTTATTGTAATAAGTACCGCATCTTTTAAAAAGCTCATATTTTGACATTACAAGCAGACACTTCATTTTGATCTGTGTGTATGTAATAAAGATTAACGGTTTTGTGTCTCTATTATGAGCATTTTTACCTTAAATCCTGAAATGCAGTTATATTAAAAGGACCAAACTGCAAGTATAACATTCACAAAATTTTATCAAAATCGTCAAAAATAGTCGAATGTTTAGGTAAATTTGATTCCAGTTTCATGTCAGTCAGCGTCAGTGGCTTTTTTTTTTTTTTTTTTTTTTATAATAGGCGCGCACTAAAGGGATTAGTCTACCCTTAATATGGTGAACACAGTACGAGCATTAGGAAAAAAGGGAGGGGTTTGAAAGGAGATGCCGATGAACATTAGTTTTGAAGTTCTGAGTTTTGAAATGCGATGGAAAAACAGAGGCGGGTAATGCGTTCCACATTCGTGTAGTGCGGCTGAAGAAAGAATCTCTGTATTTAACGGTACGTCCGAAATTGGACTCTAGGGTAAACTGATGAGCATTCCTTGAAGCACGAGTATTACGGTTGAATTGTTTGAGGGGAGGAATGCAGCTAGCTATTTCTTCTGAGCATTGCTTATAAAAATAACGATAGAACAACGTGAGACATGATACGTTTCGACAGTGCTCGAGAGACGTAATTGTATCAGTTATTGACCTATCACCTATCATTTTTATAGCTCTATTTTGTATTCTATCCAAGAAACTCAACGACGTTATTGGAGCACCTGCCCAGATGTGGGAGTTATATTCGAGCTTTGGACGAATATATGCCTTATAAATAATGGCTAGATCAGACGGGGAGAAAAATTTCTTGCATCTTCGGAGGAAACCTAAACATTTCGCAGCAGATTTAGCGGTGTCAAATATGTGTTCATTCCACAGAAGGTGGTTTGTAATGCACATACCGAGAACTGAAAGCTGTTCGGTTTCCTCGATGCAAGTACCACTCATGGAAAGTGGCATGGAAGGAAGGTTTCGCTTTAATGAAAGTAAACAGCATTGTGTTTTTGAAGCATTAAATTCTACGCGATTTTTTATTCCCCATTGGACAATGCTATCAAGATCAGAATTTAATGAGCTTATCATATTAAGCCGTTCAAGATCCACTTCCGAAGAACATGGGCGAGAATCAGGAAACGAATATGAAAAACTGAGGGTACTATCATCAGCAAAACAGTTGAGTGGATTAGAAGTTGTAGACAGGAGATCATTTATAAAAATGAGAAAGAGAGTCGGAGACAAAACGGAGCCCTGGGGCACACCAGCATTTATTTTGTGGGTTTCAGATTTGAATCCATCCAATACAACTTGTATTGAACGGTTCGAAAGGTAATTTCTAATTCAACGAAGAAGAGATTCATCGACGCCAAAAGCACGCATTTTCGAAAGAAGAGCTTGATGCCAAACTCTATCAAATGCCTTTGAAATATCAAGTGCAACAATCTTACTTTCTCCAAAACGATGTAAAGATTTGTTCCACTGCTCGGTGAGATAAACTATCAGATCACCAGTGGACCTGTTGCTACGAAAGCCGTACTGCCGGTCATTTAGAAGCTTCCGTTCCTCAAGATATTTCTTAAGTTGAAAGTTAATCAACGTTTCCATGACCTTGGAAAGAAGGGACGTAAGTGCAATCGGTCGGTAGTTTGAGGGTGAAGAAGATTCGCCTTTTTTAGGGACAGGCTGGACAAATGCTGTTTTCCATCTACTCGGGAAGAGACCAGTAGAATAGGACAGATGAAAAAGCTTACGCAGTGGTTTTGCCAGCGTGGAAGAACACCTCTTCAGAACGATGGGGGGGATACTATCCGGGCCAGCGGATTTGTGAATGTCAAGATCTTTAAGAACTCTTGTTACTGTACGAGTGCGAAAGAAGATTCGTCCCATGAATCCGTTTACGTCCTCAAGTACTGGCGGAGTCATGACACTATCAGGCAGTGTTGAGTTGGCAGCGAACTGCCTCGCAAGTAGGTTAGCTTTGTCAACAGAGCTAACAAATGGAGTGTCATTGAAGACGAGCGTTGGAACGGACGACGAGGTAGTGTTGCGAATATTTTTTACAAATGAATCCGTTTACGTCCTCAAGTACTGGCGGAGTCATGACACTATCAGGCAGTGTTGAGTTGGCAGCGAACTGCCTCGCAAGTAGGTTAGCTTTGTCAACAGAGCTAACAAATGGAGTGTCATTGAAGACGAGCGTTGGAACCGACGACGAGGTAGTGTTGCGAATATTTTTTACAAATGACCAAAAATTTTTACTACCTTTGGGACATTGTAGTATTTTTTGCCTTAATTCTTGATCATGCAAAAATTTGGTTCGTCGAATATGGGCGTTGCTGGCCTTTCTAGCTTGTTTGAACTTTTTTCGGTTTTCCTCAGTGGGATTGGCTTTATAACATCGAAAGCTTACCTCTTTAACCCTAATAACCTCTTTGCAGCTCGAATCAAACCATGTATTCTCTTTCGGTTTGATTGTTTTAACCCTATTCGGGATAAAATTTCTCATTCCGGAGAGAATTAAATTTGTTATCATATCTGCACTGGAATCAACGTCACTATCTAGGAAGCATAGCGACCAGTTAAAGTTTTTGAAGAATTCGTTGAGTCCCTCCCAGTTGGCTTTCTCGTATTGCCAGACAGTTCTTTTGGGTGCTTTTTCTTTAACTGGGTTTGTTTGACACGAGAAATTTGCAGATATGACACAATGGTCTGATGTGCCTAGAGGCGATAATACACTAACTGTGTACTTATCAGGGTCAGAGGTAAGAAACAAGTCTAGAGTGTTTTCAGCTCGACCATTAACGTCCGATATTCGAGTCGGCTCGTCAACTAGCTGAGTTAGGTGATTTAACTCAGCAAAGATCTCGGCATACCTTCCTTCGGGTGTTGTCTGGCCAGAATAACGAAGCCACGAAGAATTGTGTACATTGAAATCGCCCGTAACAACGATTTCAGTGCGAGGATAAAGGGAAACAATCCTTTGAATAGAGTCGGACAGAGCGTCAAGTTCGTTTGAAGTTGAATTACTGTCCAAATTGGGGCTCCGATAAATAAAACATGTATGGATGATGCGCTTATTTACCGTGAATTTAAACCACATGAAATTAAAATTTGTGTTTACACATGGACCGTATTGTGGTTGAAGTTGGTATGCGACATCATTCCTAATATAAACGGCGAGACCATGGTGGGAGAAGAATAATGGCACTAAGTTATATCCAAATAGGTTAAATTCAGAATAATCCGTATTTTCACTTATTTGTGTTTCGCTCAGTGCCAAAACAGCTGGCCTGTTTTGTACAGTATAAATGTACACGTCACAGAAATTGGATCTTAGCCCACGAACGTTGGCATAGTCGACCCTGAATTCATAAACCATTTCAAAACTCAAAAAAAACTATCTAAAACCTATTCGGACAATTACCTATAATGATTTCATTATCTAAATCCCAATTGAAACTTCACAAAAACAAATTGTCAATAGTGTTATGCCTTATTGACAATTTGAGCTGATCCGTCCCTGTTGGCTATTTAGTAAAAAAAATCAATAATATATCCGAGTCAGATTTTATAACAACTCTGGCACTGCAAGAAGAGTTTCTTCTCCCAATACCATAGTTATTATAAAAAAACTGATTTTGAAAGAAGAAAGGGGAGGGAAAAAGAAAGGATTACTCACTGTGCTCATTGCCATTTAACACATCGCGACACAATTTTTATTATTTTTTTTTTCATCATGATCACTGGTGGATGATTTGGCTACCTAGTTTCATACACTTAATATAAGAGTTTGGTCGAGCAGTGACTATAAATTGCGACTACTCGAAATGTCATTAATCAAGTCCATCTAACGGATGGGTATTGAAAATTAATTTATTTAATAAAAAATTAAGTAATAAATAATATTTTGAATAAATTACTATACGTTAGCATTTGACGTACAAATTTGCATTTATCTATTTAGGAAGAATTTATATTTGAAAATTAAAAAAATATACAGGGTGATTCACCTAAGGTGTGCCAAAAAGATAGAGCAAGTAGGTTGAGTTCAGACAACAAAAAAGTCGTACGGGAAGAGGGGTCTACTTCCCCCCGTTTAGGCGTAAAGGGCAATTTTCCCAAAAATTTAATTAAATCAGAAAAAAAATTATCAAAAAACAATGGTTATTATATCTTTTTGAAAATCCAGAAATCTATTCTCTTTTATTCTATTTAAATAAAGGTGATTTAGTTCGCTGTTTTTCGCAATTTTCAAACTCAAAATTTTGAAGAAAAAAATTAAAAAAAAAATTAATTTTTTTTTAATTTTATGTAATTAAGTATAATATTTGTTTTTCAAATTCAATACTGTTATAAGTCTTAAGTCAAAAAGAAAAAACCGCATGCTAAAATGTCTTGTAGATTCTGAGAACATCGAAAATAACAAATACCACTTTCTTTTATGGAAATCCTTTTTTTTTTGTTACTACGTGACTAGACTCCTAGATTTGAATGATTAACCTTTTTATAATTATTTTTAAAATATTCAGCATTTTATTGCTAATTACTTATTACTGGATTACCCTCATTTTACCCTTTTTTCATTAACATCACTTGAAAATTGACCGGGGGCCTATTCTGGTTCTGTGAAAAAATTAAGTTGAAACATATGATTTTTTTTTACAGTATGTCTAATGATTAATTGAGAATAATGGCCGTTTTCGAAAACATCATATGCGTTTTTTTAGGAAGTTCAACTTTGGTGTCGTTTTTTAGCCAAACCGTGGACATCTGTCCAGAAATATAGTCCCCTCGACCTAGTTTGACATTTTCTCTATCCAACAGCAAATGAACCTTGAAAATTCGTCCTGTGATTGCTGAAACAGAGAAAGATTAAGATTGGTCGTGAAAATCATCAAAAAAAGGCTAATTTTGCGGTAAAAAAAATTATTTTACTAAAAATAATTATTTTTTGTCCTATTATTTAGAGTTCCGAAAGTACAACTTTGGCCAAACCGTGGAAATCTGTCCAGAAATATAGTCCCCATGACCAAATTTGACATCTCCTCTCCCCAAGAACATATTTATCCTGTTAATCGGTCTAGTGATTACTGAAACACTGACGGATAAAGATTGGTCGTTAAAATCATTAAAAAAGGTTTAATTTGCGATATTAGATATTTTACGAT
The DNA here is from genome assembly GCA_951217065.1 of Baccha elongata. Taxonomy (NCBI): domain Eukaryota; kingdom Metazoa; phylum Arthropoda; class Insecta; order Diptera; family Syrphidae; genus Baccha; species Baccha elongata. The sequence continues at coordinate 846,709 of CATNUY010000149.1, forward strand.
ACTAAAGTATCTTAGATTGCTTTCCTCGTGTGCACTTGAACGCGCCCAATGTCAACTTTTGACATCCACGATAATGCAGTTTCAAATATGGAAAAGTAGTTTGCGGATCGATAATGCGCTCATTCATCGGATTCAATAATAGAATTTTATGATTTTATGCGAATCCACTGCGGATCCAACCGACTCCCGGGGAGCGAAATTTTGCGAATTCAGTAATAGGCATGAATGTTCATCTAAATTATGCCAGAACAAAATCCGCCAGATCAACATCCTACAATAGTTTTATGATCTGGCAAGACTTTGAGAAAATAATAAATATGTAATATTTTAGTAACACTAGTCGTTGTTATCTTCCAATTATACAAAAAATGCTTAAGAATGCAAAGAATGCATGAATTCTTAACTTACTGTATTCAATTGATTGCTTTCAAATGAATGGGTACAAAAATTATTGCATTCTTTTTGGTGTCAAATGTATGTATGTATGTCTAAAAGTGAAGTCCATGAATGCAAAAAAATGTTTGAATATATGTATTTTTTTTGCATTTTAATTCATTTTTTATTTTTTCATTTTCTTATGTCTATCTTAATGTGTTGTATACATAAAGTATAACATCGAAACCCTATACAAACTGCCCATTGGTACCAGTGTCAAGTTCACAACACTTCACCCAGAATAAGGCCATTAAAAGTAGCGTGCACTAATTGCCGCAAAACATACTTTATATTATTTGTTTACATTTAAGCGCACATGGGTTACGCAGAACAAAAAAAGAAACAATTCTGCTGACCCATTGCGAAATAAATAATGTAACTGATATTAAGGGCAATAATAAGGTGACGGTGAAAGATTGACACCTGGCTGACCTGACTTGGTCTGTTTATTTTGAACTTGTAGAATGAGGAAAACAAAACCAGGGCAATAAAATAACTGTAAGTAAAATTGGGCCAGGGAAAAATGACGATAGGAATTTATTATTAGGAAGTAAGAAAAATTCAATGTTAGATTTAAGAATACATAGTTAAGCTAATTTAAGTTAGTATAAATAGAATAAGAATTTCGTAAATAAAATGAATTAAGTACTGATCTCACACAAGACTAGAAGTTTTTAATTAGAGTATTCCAAGGAGGTAAAAACAAGTAAGTATGACATATAAAATAAATATATAAGAAGGCTGACTAAGCCTGAATACCCCGGCTTCCAGTGCCTTTATAAACTGGAATTAAATAATGTAGGTAGGAATGAGAGATAAGTAACTAACCATAAGTCACTCATAGTATGAGTGACTTTTCTTATACTAATAAACAGGATTCACCGGCGCCCAGTGGTGACAGACCACTGGATAAGGAGTTATCCATAAATCCTTGGGCTGGACCAAAACCTATTTCCTTGGAGGAATATAGACGTCGTCAATCAGTGAAAGCTCCTAAAATCACTACTCCAGTTCCAGTCTGCCCCCAAAAACCTTTCGGTCCTCTACCCCGAACCCGAAGACGAAAGGGACGACAGGTGCGGGTCCGACAACAACTAGCACAGCTCTACCAGTTGGCTGGGTTGTCTAGCGGATCTGCCAAGAGAGATTTCCTGAGGCAAGCCGCTGAAGTTAGAAGGACAGAGGCAGAAACGAGGAAGAGAAAACAGGAAGAAAGAATAATAAATAAATAAATAAAAATAGTCAAGTAAATGAAAAAACAATTGTTTTGTCTTGAGTTTATTTCTGGTAATGTTGGGTCGCAGAGAAATTATACAACATTGGCGCAGCCGGTAGGATAGTGTTGGAAAAGAAGAAAAATTAATTCCTTAAAACTGAAGCTTCTTCTAGCTTCAGTGACACTATCAAACCAACAAATAATTCTCTAGACACAACCCCCACTCTTATATTAAACTTCTTACCGATAAGGTAAACAGAAACATATTTCCCAAAGGATTGATTAGTTGAAACTTGAAAGTTTTTTTTGATGTCCTCTCGAAACACGGAAAGTCGAGGTTACGATAGCGACTCCAACGAATATACATTCGTTACCTTGCGACAAGGTAAAACTTATAAGCGACTAAATAAAAATCCTCTCAGTCGATCTCAAGACTCGCTACTGCCAGAAGCTTCACTTTTAGAGCATCTTAATTCTCTACATAGTACCGCAAAGGTTACAGGGCCAATACCCTTGTTAAAACTAGACGAGATAGACCGAAGATCTGAGACACTTAGGGAAGTACGTTTAAAAAATATAGACATTAAAAGAGGATACCAAAGAAATAAGACGACAATTGTTGACCAATCCAATTGGAAGTAAATTGCTTAACCAAATCGAAGAAGTCAGTACCCTATCTGCAAAAATACTTAACCAGAAAGCCATTCCAGAGGACACTGATTCGATTCCTGAATTTAAAGACGTTTCATTCGAAACATCCCAACCCGAGCTTCAAATAAGCCCCTCTAAAAACGTTGCCCCTGCTACATTGCCCAACCCAGTAAGAAAACCTTCTAAAATAATGGCGGTCGACTATACCAAAATTATAAAATTGACAGCCCAAATAATTCCGATATTTTCAGGTGAAATTCACCCAAAAATTTCACTGGAACTACAAACCTTCATTGGTTGCTGTAGGCAGGTTATGTTCTGCCTTTCGGAAGAGGAAAAAGAAGCATTCCTAAAGCTCTTCACTACGAGGTTAAGGGGAGAGGCATATGATCTTATTGAAACTGCCACTCCCAAAACTTTCAAGGAAGCTGAGGAACTTCTAAACAGGACATACTTGCCTTTTGAAAACTACAATGAATTAGTGACACAACTAATATCTAGTAGACAAACTCAGTTCGAGACCCTTAGCACTTTTGCATCTAGACTACGCCACAATCTGGCTCAATGTCACGAGGCAGCGGAAATTAAATATGGAAAATGTTCCGACATGGTGAAAACTCAGTTAGAAGATTTTGCAAAATCATCTCTCGCTAGTGGGGTTAACAATCCTTACCTGGTGCAGTACCTCCTCGGATTAACAGAACCCACTTTAGAAGGACTCCTTCAAAAAGCCTTCACAATGGAAAAACTGCAACAAGGGGCGACTCATAGACAGCTAGTTACTCCAGTGACAGTGATGGAACCAAGCAATTCCATCAGTCATAGGTCAATTTCACATCTTCCAGCTCTTGAAAATAACAATAGACTCGTACACTTTAAAGAAAAAGCTCTTCAACAAACACTACAAATAACTTGCAATTTTTGTAAATTAAGAGGGCACACATACGACGAGTGTCTCAAGAGAAAAAATACTCCCATATGTGAAAACTGCAAGAACTACGGACATGAAGCCCGATTCTGCAGAAAGAAATGGGATTCAGAGAAAAAAAGAACTCCACCATACACTAATTATCCTCAGCAAACTAATAACGCAACCTTTACAAACTATAAAGCCCAAACATATCACAACCCAAATAATCCTTTTAGGAACCCTTCACAAAACACACACAATCCAAATTTTCCTAACCAACAAACACAATCTGATCTCAACCCAAGGGCAAGAGTTTTTCAAGTGGGGACGGAGTGTGAATTCTGTGGAAGGAATTCTCATACGATGGATCAATGCAGTCTGAAACGTAGGTGGGAAAACAAAAATTCGGGAAACGCCTCCTAGTCGACCGTGAAATCCCTGGTTCGACTTTAATGATTAACGACAAAATAGAAGGGTACAAAGAAAAACAGCTGAATAAGGAACAATATTCCTTACCAGCTGTTGAAATTCAAAATAATTTCACTACAAGGGAAAAGGTACGTCTGTTGGTGGATACAGGCTCCGAAGTCAGCCTCATAAAGAGGAAAGTGTTAAAACCAAACACCAAAATCGACAATCGGAAAATAGTATCCATTAATACTCCATTTGGTTCAGGTAATACACTTGGACAATGTACAGGCAAATTTAGTATTCCTACGGAACATACTTGTGAATTCCAGGTTGTTGAAGACAATTTACACATTCCAGACGATGGAATACTAGGATATAACTTTATCGGGCCACACTGTAATGTGGACGGTCCAAACAAGATCCTTAAATTTTTTTCAAAAAACGCACAGGAATACACTACTCCACTATTAGAATCAAAAATAGGGGAATACGAATTGTCAGATAATACAAATGAAGATATCTCTTTCGGATCTCATTGTAACATGGAATATCCGAAAAAAGAGATAACAGACATACCTAAAACACCAAACTCATGTGAAAAGAAGGTAGTAAAACTCGAAGAAAACTGTAATAAACCAACGTTTGGTAAATACATATCTTCTGAAATGGTTAATACAATTCCTTACTTATCACAAGCTGTGAAAACGGTTAGTGAAGTCCGAAATAAACCTATACATACACAAATACAAACCCATAGCGGTTCAAATAAAATTAAAAGGGCCTTCCAAAGCGAAAATAACCCACAACTTATATCCCAAAGCGGACCTTATTTATATAATAAAGAAAAACAAACCCATAGCGGTTCAAATGAAAATAAAAGGGCCTTCCAAAGCGAAAATAACCCACAACTTATATCCCAAAGCGGACCTTATTTATATAATAAAGAAAAACAAACCCATAGCGGTTCAAATGAAAATAAAAGGGCCTTCCAAAGCGAAAATAACCCACAATTTATATCCCAAAGCGGACCTTATTTAAAAAATCAAGAAATGCCAACCCAAAGCGGTCTCGGTAACACAAATACAATTTTTAGCAGCAAAAATATAATGCCACAGAAAACTACTCGTAAAGAAAAAGAAAAAGTAAAAAACAAAAAACGAAAGAAAAATAATAGAAAAAATAGAAAGGAGAACAAAATTAAGTTAGTAACAATCCACGGAGGATCCACAGAAAATTTATTTAACTATAATGAATTGTCACCTCCAACCGGAACTGATATCATAGAACAGAAGAATTTAGGAAACAAAATTAAAAATACTAATAATACAAAAATTGATGGTAATAAGACAATCAGAGTGATACTACCTGTAAAATTAGAAATACCAGCGAGGTCTAAAAAGGCCATCAAATTACCCATTAAGTACAGTGAAGACATGGTTTGCAATGCAAAAGAAATACAAAAAGGAGTATTTCTAGGCAACTGCCTACTAGCGGTGGGCAAAAATATTCATGTACCAATAATAAACACAAAACAACATAATATAACTATTAAAAATTTTAGAATGTGTGTTACACAATTCGATCAGTACGCAACACATGAATTAAATAACAACCAAATATGCCAAACTAATCCCGTAGAACTAAATGTAAAAAAATGTTGTCACACAAATATTCAGAGCACTCAGCAAATAGAAAGATTACAAAACTTAGAAAAACAGCTTAATTTAGATGAAACTTTAAACGACGAAGAACGACGTTCAATGTTGAATCTATGTATGCAATATCATGATATTCTCTTTCTGCCAGGTGACAAACTAACGCACACATCTACTATAGTTCATGAAATCCGTACAAAAAATGATCAACCCCCAATAAACACGAAAATGTATAGACTACCTGAAAAACAGCGAGACATAATAAATGAACAACTCCACGAAATGATAGAAAATGATATCGTCCAACAAAGCAAGAGCCCGTGGAACTCACCTCTGTTAGTAGTTCCGAAAAAATCTGGTCCAAATGGGGAAACCCGTTGGAGAGTAGTAGTGGACTTTAGAAAACTAAACGAAGCTACGATAGGTGATGCTTTTCCTTTACCTAGAATTGAAGATATTTTAGACCAGTTGGGACATGCAAGGTATTTTACAACATTGGACCTAGCGAGCGGATATCATCAGGTGTTAGTACACCCAAAAGATAGAGCCAAGACAGCATTCAGTACTGCTTATGGACACTATGAATTCAAACGAATGCCGTTTGGATTGAAAGGAGCACCGGCTACATTTCAACGGTTAATGAATTATATCTTAACCGGCCTCCAAGGCTTAGAATGCTTCGTGTATTTAGATGATATAGTAGTTTACGGCAAAAATCTTGAAGACCATAACCGAAAACTCGCGTTAGTATTTGACAAACTCAGAGAACACAAATTAAAATTGCAGTTAGAGAAATGTCAGTTCCTTCGAAAGGAAGTGGTGTATTTGGGACACCAATGTTCAGCAGAAGGAGCACATCCTGATCCAAGCAAAACCAGTTGTGTACAAACATTTCCAGTACCACGGACACTTCGACAAGTCCAATCCTTTTTGGGACTTGCTAATTACTATCGCAAGTTTATTCCCTAGTTCTCGAAAATAATTAGACCTCTAACAAATTTATTAAGAAAAGATGTAAAATTTACTTGGACTGACAAGTGCCAAGAAGCCTTTCAAAATGTGAAAGATCTTTTAATCTCACCCCCTATTTTAGTTTATCCAGATTTTAGTAAACCATTCAACCTCACCACTGACGCAAGCTGTGAAGCGATCGGAGCTGTTCTCTCCCAAGGAGAGGTAGGAAAAGACCACCCAATTGCATATGCAAGTAGAACTTTAAACAAAGCTGAACGTAATTACTCAACAATAGAAAAAGAACTGCTAGCGATCGTATGGGCGGTCAAAAACTATAGATATTATCTACTAGGGAGAGAGTTCACAGTATATACCGATCACAAACCATTAAAGGGCATATTTAGTGTCAAAGACCCAACCTCCAGATTGGTGAGATTTCACCACAAACTATCCGAATTTGATTATAGAATCGAATACAAACCTGGAAAATACAACACAAACGCTGACGCTCTTAGCCGAATACCGACAAACACAACGGACATTAACTTTGAAAATAAGAAGGAAATCATTTTTACTTCAAATAAAAGCAATCAGACAAAAGACACTGACGCCATCTGTTTAGCAGTAACAAGGGCACAACGCCTTCGCAACACTGAGAAAACAATAGCACCGAACAACGAATCACAAAATATTCCAGGCAAAAGAAACACAGAAAACGTGGATACACTAGAAAAAACAGATATAAGTAGCGAACCTCAACAACCTCCTAAAAACACAACTACTAAAGACGACCTACAACAAACAATTATTCCTGACAATCTAGGACCATTAGACTCCCGCGAATTAATTTCCAACACAGATGACATAATAACAATATTAAAAGACTATCATGATTCCCCTTTAGGAGGCCACCAAGGTGTCATTAAAACATACAAACTTATAAGAATCAAATATACCTGGCCAAACATGCTTAGAGACATATCTAAGTATATAAAAAAGTGTAAAAATGTCAAAAAATGAAATCTTGTGCTGAAACAAAAATGCCAATGGTAATAACAGATACCTGTCAAAAACCATTTGATAAAGTGTATCTAGACGTAGTAGGACCATTACGAGACTCATACATGGGAAACAAATACATACTGACATTCCAAGACAACCTGACAAAATTCGTTGACTGGTATGCCATGCCAAACCAAGAGGCTGAAACAGTTGCACACATTTTCTATGAACAAATAATAACCCGATATAGAATCCCAAAGCAACTAGTAACTGACCAGGGTACAAATTTTTTAAGTAAATTGTTCAAACGAGTATGCAAACTACTAAAAGTAGAAAAATTGCAAACTACAGCATACCATCCCCAATCGAATGGAGCATTAGAAAGAGCTCATCGACCATTGGTAGAATACTTAAGAACAATTTGTGATGAAAACCCAAGATCTTGGGACCAGTACCTAAGAACCGCTGCATTTGTATACAACAACAGTGTACACGAAGGTACAAAGTTCAGCCCAATGGACTGTCTCTTTGGCTTCACAGCAGACATACCTTCAAATTTAAAACGAGAACCGGAACCAATCTATGATAGTGAAAATTATTATTTTACACTACGATATAAATTGCAAAAAATACATTCAATAGCTAGACACAATTTGATAAATAGTAAGAAGATCTCGAAAAATTATTATGACCAGGGAATAAAAACGAAAACATTCCATATCGGAGATAAAATTTTGGTAAAAAATGAAAATCGACAACACAAATTGTCAGAATTATGGACAGGACCATACTCAATAGAAGAGGTGCCAAATAACGAAAATAGTATGGTCAGAATAAAAAAACGCCTAGTAACCATACACAATAACCGCCTCAAACATTATTATGAATAAAAACAAAAAAAAAAAAAAATTATGAAACCATAGATTCCAATTTCAATGAAATCGTAACATATTTTTTTTATATACTAAACATGTTTTTTGTTCCTTCAATCGCGGCATGTTCATGTAATTACTCAAATTACTTCACAAAATACAACATTTTTTCCTCATGTCACTTAAGCATTACCTACCTCAAAGTACAAGTATTATAATCAGGTTACACAAAAATATGTTAATTGCATAAGCAAGCATTCAAAACGAAATTTCTGAAAAAGCATTGATGGCATTGACTTGGAAAGTATTTTAAATAAGTAGACCAAGTAAAGCAAAGAAAAAAAAAATACTTTTCATCCATCCATTTAAAATTGTTTTTGATGAACTGACAGAATTTCGACATTCATTAAAATTGATGTAATATGATATAAAAAAATAAATGATGTTATTTTTGTTTTGCAATTAATGATTTTGCTGAAAGCGTAAATACGCCTAATCAAATTTTACGAAAAGAGGGTTTTAACCCCAAATTTTAAGAAAAGAGGGTCTTAATCCCAAACAAAAGAGGGTTTTAAACTACAAAATAAAAAAGAGGGCACATTATTAATATATATATATAAAAAAAAGGTTAATAAATCAAACCCCAATTTACAAAAAAAAAAAAAAAAAAAACACCCCAACAAACAAACAAAAAAAAAAAAAATACACAAACACACATGTATAAATGAATTTTTTAGAAACACGACTTGTAATCACATTATCACCCAAACATACACATACTCTTAACATATCTCATTCATCAAAGTACGTATTTGTTTTCTCTATAAATATATAAAAAAAAAAATATAGGTAAAACTTTAGTAAATATATTTACAAAACTAAAATCAATTTGAAACCATAATAATTTATGTACATCTGTTTTTATTGCAAGCATATTCGTTGTATGTACATGTACAATTATACAAAAGCCGAAAAATACAAATAAAACTTATATTTACTAACTGGCTCAGAGTTCTATTAGATTTTATTATTATATTTGTATTAATAATATGTAATTCAAAAATATATTCAAAACATTATATAGATTTGTATCAAAAGAAAGAGTCAAAAATAACTATGTTTATGTAAACAATAATATCTTTCTATATTTTGCTTTAAATTAATACTTCATAAAAAAAAAAAACATGTAATTATAGTTAAGATAAATAAAAAACCTTAATATGATCATCAGAACAACAATATACTTATGAAGACAACATACAAGGATGAAGACAACTCCTATTACATACATGAAGAAGGCAACTTATAAAATAAAGCTGAAATACTACCAAATAATTGCAATCGAGATGAACATGTAAAAATAAACATTTATCTACACAGTAATAATTTAAAATAATCCATTAGAATTTACCTATGAAAATAAACGTATACATATATGTACCAAAAATACAAGAAACATAAATTGTAATTAGCATCAACACTTGCTGAATTTTCCTTATGTCATTTTTGTCTGTTACAATCTAAAGGACAGGACTTACCCTGCTTACATTCAAAAAAAAAAAAATATTTGTTGTTTTTAAGATGCATCATATTCAAACATTATTCAAACAAGTAATCAATTTTTGTCTCTCCAAAACAAAAATGTGGCTATTTTTAAAAAGGGGGAGGTGTTGTATACATAAAGTATAACATCGAAACCCTATACAAACTGCCCATTGGTACCAGTGTCAAGTTCACAACACTTCACCCAGAATAAGGCCATTAAAAGTAGCGTGCACTAATTGCCGCAAAACATACTTTATATTATTTGTTTACATTTAAGCGCACATGGGTTACGCAGAACAAAAAAAGAAACAATTCTGCTGACCCATTGCGAAATAAATAATGTAACTGATATTAAGGGCAATAATAAGGTGACGGTGAAAGATTGACACCTGGCTGACCTGACTTGGTCTGTTTATTTTGAACTTGTAGAATGAGGAAAACAAAACCAGGGCAATAAAATAACTGTAAGTAAAATTGGGCCAGGGAAAAATGACGATAGGAATTTATTATTAGGAAGTAAGAAAAATTCAATGTTAGATTTAAGAATACATAGTTAAGCTAATTTAAGTTAGTATAAATAGAATAAGAATTTCGTAAATAAAATGAATTAAGTACTGATCTCACACAAGACTAGAAGTTTTTAATTAGAGTATTCCAAGGAGGTAAAAACAAGTAAGTATGACATATAAAATAAATATATAAGAAGGCTGACTAAGCCTGAATACCCCGGCTTCCAGTGCCTTTATAAACTGGAATTAAATATTGTAGGTAGGAATGAGAGATAAGTAACTAACCATAAGTCACTCATAGTATGAGTGACTTTTCTTATACTAATAAACAGGATTCACCGGCGCCCAGTGGTGACAGACCACTGGATAAGGAGTTATCCATAAATCCTTGGGCTGGACCAAAACCTATTTCCTTGGAGGAATATAGACGTCGTCAATCAGTGAAAGCTCCTGAAATCACTACTCCAGTTCCAGTCTGCCCCCAAAAACCTTTCGGTCCTCTACCCCGAACCCGAAGACGAAAGGGACGACAGGTGCGGGTCCGACAACAACTAGCACAGCTCTACCAGTTGGCTGGGTTGTCTAGCGGATCTGCCAAGAGAGATTTCCTGAGGCAAGCCGCTGAAGTTAGAAGGACAGAGGCAGAAACGAGGAAGAGAAAACAGGAAGAAAGAATAATAAATAAATAAATAAAAATAGTCAAGTAAATGAAAAAACAATTGTTTTGTCTTGAGTTTATTTCTGGTAATGTTGGGTCGCAGAGAAATTATACAACAATGCTAGAAAAAAAATCTTAAACAACTAGCTTACATATTAACTTAACTAACTTACTGGCCCCATACGGGCGCTCTAAATTATACTATAACTATATTTAAAAAATGCCTTTCAGCGTAAAAACTAACTTAATTAAAATTCAATATTTCTTAAAACTAAACGAGAAAATTCTTAAAAAACTCGTTTTTCTATGTCATTTATTTTATATAAAACACTTAAAACTACCCTTTACCTAAATAAAACTAAATTAACCTAAATAAAACTAAAATATACGTAAATAAACGTAAGTAACTTAAAACTACTTAAAATACTTAAAATAACTTAAAACTAGAACAGCCACCAGCAGCATTTTTTTTTTTTCGCAGCAGCATATGCATATGCGCACACGCTTATTAATATGCATATATTCACATATATGTATGTGTAACAGCGCCAAATGCCCATACACACAAACAAACGTTTTTTTGGATTTTTTAACTTTTTTTTTTGGTGCCACCGTCACTGTCCTACTTAATCTACCTAGTTATACCTTAGATCTTAGTTGGGGCAACGTTAAACCACGCAGGGCATCCGTAGGCAATCATCGGCCGGATGAGGGCCATGTAACAAATCACCTTTACCCTGTTTTCAAGGCGGCTGCTATAGAACAACCGTCTTGTCAGAGCAAACGCTCCCCTAGCTCTGGCCAGAGCAGCATCTATATGTCGATTGAAATATAGATACTGATCTAGCCAGATACTAAAGTACTTTATTACATCTTTACTCGCCAGTTGATGTCCACTTGGTCCAACGATCACTAGATTTCTCCAGTTCTTTCTTGTATCCCTAGAAGCCTTAGACAAAGGGGTTCAAAATAGGATAGTTTCTGATTTCTGAAAGTTAATTTTTAACTTCCAGTCATCACAATATCGCTGAATCTTTTCGAAGTCGCGCTGCAAGAGAATTCTGATGACTTCAACTTTTGAACCGGTCCTGTACGCTACAAGGTCATCGGCATACGCAATTGCATGAGTGAGACTACCTATCAGATCGCTGGTGTAAATACTAAAAAGAATCGGTGAGTTCACAGCTCCTTGCTGTAGACCGTTTTTAATACTAAAAGTTGTGGTCGAAGTTACATTGCCATTTTTGACAACAAACTTTCTACCATTGAGCATGTCATGAAGCATATACAACAGTGGTTTACTTATGCCAAATCTAGTTTATTTCAGATAAAGACCCTCTAACCATACGGTGTCGAAAGCCTTCTCTAAATCAACAAGAACGGCACCCGTGCATTGATTTTTCGCTTTGTTCCATTGAACATCAGAAACTAACTTAGACGCGGCATGAATAGTGTCATGTCCCGCCTTAAAGCCAAACTGATTGTCTGGAATAATATTCTTGTCCTCAGCCCACTTGAACAGAGCTCTATTGAGAATCTTTTCGAATACCTTACTGATACTTGGAAGAAGACTTATCGACCGAAGATTTGCCGGATTGGAACTGTCCTTTCCCTTTTTGGGGAGAGGATGAACCACAGCTGCCTTCCAACTCACTGGATAATATGCATTATTCAATGCGTTGTTGAACAGTGTGGTATAAATGTCTATTGCTTCTTCAGGGAGATGTCGTAACACAATGTTGGGTATACCATCGACCTCCGCAGATTTCTTTTTCTTTAATGTTTGAAAAATTAACTGAAGTTCTACCTTCGAAATTAACAATGAACTGGGTCCATTTCGCTCGGCGATGGTGGCGTTTGCCAAGTTTTGGTCATTGAACCCGGTGAAACCAGTGTTCAGTGTCTATCCAAAGACACCTTTTTAATCAGCCTTAAGACCAAGCGCAACGTGAAGACAATAATTTAAACTCTAATTATTATCTTCCAACTTATCTTCCAACAAAACCGGAGAATATCAAAATGCCGATGTGTTCTCGATGAGATGTCAAAGCGTAATAATTTATTTAATCAAGATTATTGACTAGCTTAAAAGTAATGAACATGTAGGTATAGCAAAAAAATATAGCAGAACATTAGCCGTTAGGTTTAGTTTGAGATTTGTTGTACATAAGCGATGTGCAGTAAATTCAATAAAAAACTAATAATTGTGTATGATGTTTGAATGTTATGCGTTAGTATGTATGTATGATTTTAAACAGTAGGAAAAATATAGGGTAAGTATTCGTTTATGCTGCTTGAGCGGAACATAGAATAAATTATCAGTAATGTTATATTATTATAATAAATACAATATACAAATACTTTTTATATTTTATGTTGGTTCAGGTTAAGACTGAACATACCGGCCACCTTGAAGGTTCACACCTTCAACTATTTTTACATCGGAAGTGGATAAAGTTTGTTGGCTGTGCGTTTATGGATTCCAAGTTTGGTTTTGACTTCAGCCACACGTACGATGCCATCAGAGCCCGGGAAGATTTTGATTATTCTGCCCATAAGCCATTTATATGGCGGTAAGTTGTCGTCATGTAGGAGAACAATTGCATCTGCTTTAAGAGAGTTTGACTTCTTGTACCATCTAGTACGTTCTTGGAGACTCAGAAGGTAGTCTCGAGACCAGCGTTGCCAAAATTGTTGCTGTATTTGTTGCAACCTTCTAAATCTGGAGAGTCGTGATGTATTGACGTCTAATAAACAGGGTTCTGGAATAGCTGTCAGCGGACGTCCTATGAGGAAGTGGCCTGGTGTGAGAGGTTCCAGGTCATTTGGTGATGATGAGAGCGGTGTTATTGGACGCAAGTTCAGTATTGCTTCGATTTGAGCGGTGAGCGTGCTTAGTTCTTCATAGTTCAACGTTGCGTTTGCTGCTACTCGAATTAGGTGATACTTTGCCGATTTGACGGCCGCCTCCCAGAGTCCACCGAAGTGAGGTGATCGTGGAGGAATAAAGCGCCATTCGATTCTGTCGACTCGACAAAGTTCTTGAATTTGCGTAAGATTTTCGCCATCAAATAGTTTGTACAATTCACGGAGCTCATTTCTGGCACCCACAAAGTTGGTTGCATTGTCGCAGAATATTGTGCGGCATATGCCGCGCCGGGCGATAAACCGTCGGAGTGCTGCAATGAATGAGGCGGTAGTGATGTCACTGACCGCTTCCAAATGAACTGCTTTAGTGGTGAAGCAGACGAAGACCGCAATGTATCCCTTGGTGGTGGTACGAGACCTTAGCTGGTAGCGCAATTTAAAGGGGCCGCAAAAGTCTATTCCAGTTGTAAGAAATGGACCTCCTGGTGATACTCGTTCGGAAGGAAGATTGCCCATAAATTGTTTGACTGATTTTGGCTTGACTCGAAAACATCGTTGACATTTGTTGAATTCTCGTCGAGCCATATTAAGCCCATCAAGAGGCCAGAACCTTTGACGAACTATGCCCAGGAGTGATTGTGGAGCTGCATGGAGCGATTTTAAATGGTAGAAAGAAAAAATGAGATTAGTTAGTAAATTTCTTTTATGTAAAATAATTTGATGTTGTGAATCATAACTAATGGAAGCATTTTCTAAACGCCCTTGTACTCTGAGCAAACCGTCTCCACCTATGAATGGGCAAAGATTTCGAAGGCGACTAGCTTGGTCGACTTCTTCAGACATTTGAAGGCGATTGTATTCATTTTTAAATTCTAAGAGCTGCATGTTATGGATTAAACCATTAAGAGCAAGACTACTTTCTTCCACCGTTGGTAGATTTGAAAGTACTGCGGTAGTTTGAAGTCTACGCGATTTGTTGAAGAAACGAAAGACGTAAGCAAAGATTCGTTCCAGTTTAGGAAGTGAGTTATTGTATTTTACGTCAGATATATTGCAGTATAGTTGCGAGTGTGCTGCGACGAGAGCCTTGTTGGATGATTTTTGTTCCGGGATGTCTTTTAAGCAACTAGTTGGTTCCGCTTCTCGCCAAATTTCTTCAGTTGAGCCTAAGAAAGATGGTCCTTCAAACCAGAGAGGTGATGATCGCAAACTATCTACTGTACATCCTCTGGAAATAAGATCGGCCGGATTGATTTTTCCTGGGACATGTCTCCATTGTTCTGCTTTTGAGAGTTCTTGAATTCTTGCTACCCTGTTGGCGACAAATGTAACCCATGTGTAAGATGGTTGGGAAATCCAGGCTAAAACAATCTGCGAATCTGTATGATAGAAAATATCGTTTATTTTGAGTTGAAGTATGTTTGTTAGCCTATCAACCAACTCCACCATGATGACGACTGCTTGGAGCTCGAGTCTAGGTAAAGTCGTCGACTTGATGGGACTGACGCGTGATTTAGAGCAAATAAGATGACAATTTACTTCGCCTGTTCGACTAAGTGAACGCAGATAACAACCCGTTCCATACGCGACTTCACTACTATCGGAAAATGCATGAAGTTGTATATCAACAATTTCTGACTGGATAAGAAGATGCCGAGGGCAAGACAGAAATTTCACCTTGTTTAACTGCTGAATGTAGCGATCCCATTGAAGCTTTAGCTCTTCTGGTAGTGGTGAGTCCCATCCTAGTTTAGATTTCCAAAGTTGTTTCATGAACAGCTTACCCTTTACGATTATTGGGCCGATTAAGCCAAGGGGGTCGAAGTTTTTACCTAGGTCGGACAGGACTGTCCGTTTGGAAGTTTTGTTGTGATCTTCTGGAACATAATTAAATTTAAAGACGTCTTGATGAGGTTGCCAAATTAATCCCAATGTTTTAACTGTCTCTGAGTTATTGATGATAGTGAAAGGTTCCCTATGTTCTTGCGAAGTGTCTTCTAACAGTTGTTCATGATTAGCGCAGAATTTTCTTAATTCAAACTGCCCCTTAGTCATTAACGAGATGATGTCCGCTTTAAGCTGCTTAGCTTCCAATAGGTCATAGGCACCTGTCATAAAATTGTCAACATAGGCTCCATTTAAAACAGCATGGGCTGCTTTAGGAAACTGAGCTTCTTCTTCTTGAGCTAATTGAACGATACATCTTGTGGCTAAGAAAGGAGCAGATGACGTGCCGTAAGTTACTGTATTCAAGTAATAATATTTGAGCGGTTCGTTGGACACATCACGCCAGGCTATCATCTGGTATTTTCGGTCGTCTTCGTGAATGAGGATTTGTCGAAACATTTGGCGAATATCTGCCATGAACACGTAAGTGTATGTGCGAAAGTTGATTAGGACTGTAAATAAGTCGGGCTGTATGGTTGGTCCAACCATGAGCAAATCGTTCAGAGAGCAATTTGTTGAAGTCTTGGCCGAACCATCAAAGACTACTCGTAGCTTTGTAGAAGAGCTATCTGGCTTGATCACGCAGTGGTGCGGTAAAAAGTAGTTTGAGGTTGGTATATTCTTTGTCTCTTGCATGTGGTTAAGATCTCTATATTCGTTAATAAAAGCTGTGTAGTGCTGTTCTAATTCCGGATTGGAAGTAAGCTTACGTTCTAGGGTTTTAAACCTTCGAGTAGCTGTGTTAAGCGAATTTCCGAGTTGTGACGGATTTCGTCGAAATGGAAGCCGAACAATGAAGCGACCAGAGCTTGTTCGTGAGAAGGACTGTTGAAAGTGTCTCTCACATTCTTTTAGACGGAGCCTTGTAGTCTTCAAGTTCCCAAAATGTTTGAAGCGTTTTTTCTAGACTTGATAGTCTTGGAAGTGCTGTGGCTGCAACGTTGCAGTGCGGAAGCGACAAAGTTTTTGGTTGCAGTTTGCCAGCGACTACCCATCCCAGTTCAGTATTCTGTAAGATAGGAAGCTCTGAGGCTAAGCGATACTGGTCCGGTTTTAAGAGAGTGAAAAGGAGTTCAGCTCCTATGAGAATGTCAATTTTACTAGGACGATAAAAAAAAGGGTCAGCCAGTTCAAGTTTCTTTAAAATGTCCCACTCATCGACGTTGATGAAGCTATCAAGATGGTTTCCAGTAATTTGCGGTAAGACGTGAACGTTTATTGTCTCAGAAAATTTACTAAATCGTGAAGATATAGTTGTGGTAATTTTGTGACGTATCGTAGAAGAGAATTTCCGATACCGCTAATGGGTAGATCAATTCGTGAGCGTTCAAGACCAAGCTGTGTGGCGCACGATTCCGTCATGAAATGAAGCTGAGAGCCTGAATCTAATAGGGCTCTGCAAAAAATAGGTTGCCCGTATTTGTCAAGGGCTTTCACAAGCGCGGTGGCTAGAATGATTTGAGAGCGATTCTCCGTGTTTTTAGGTAATGATAATGATGATCCGATAGTGGAGGTAGGTCTTGGTTGATTTTTAAATATAGGGGCGGTCAAAACAGGTATAGGCTTAGAAGAGCAGTTCGTATTGGGTGAAGATAGTCATAATTCCTTTGTAGGAGGTATATGTTGTGCATTTTTTGCATTATAATAGCTGTGCAGCAAAGTATGATGTAGTTGATTGCAGGTGCGACACTTGTCTGTGCTGCAGGAAGCGGTAGAATGTCCTGTTTTATGACAATTCATACAAAGTTTCAATGCAATTGCTGATTTATAGCGCTGTTCAGATGAACGTTGTAAGAATTGTTTGCATCGATATATGTTGTGTCGTGTACCAGAACAATGACTACAGAACTTTTCAGGAATAGCCACGAGTGAAGTTTGACGCTGTGGGTAATCCCTTTTGAATTGTGGCTTAGTCTGTTTTGATATAGATATAGAAGCTGTAGGCGACGTTAAAGAAAGACATGACTTTTCGTCTATATTGTAGGCTCAATTTTCCAAAAACTTCTTTAATTCTTCAAGAGTTGGAAACCTGTCTTGAGAACGAACATCATTCCATTTATCCAATGTCAGGCTGTCTAGTTTCGAACAAACTAAGTAAATCATTGGATAATCCCAATATGCTGTAGGTCTACCTAGCGATGTCAGTGCGCTTAGGTGAACGTTTAGTTCATCCAAGAGTGCACGAAGTTCTGTTGACGAATTTCTTTGAACTTGTGGAAGATTAAATATTTTCTTAAGATGCTCGTGAGCAATGACTTGCTTTTTATGGTATCGGCAAATTAAAGTTTCAAGAGCTATATTATAATTGCTGTCAGTTATTTCTAAAGCACGAATGCAGCTGAGTGCCTTTTCACAAAGAGCTGAGCGAAGGAAGTGAAATCGTGTGACATTATTCAGTCCAGGGTTATTGTGCACTAATGTGGTGAATGTTTGATAAAATGACGTCCAATTAACGTAATCACCAGAAAACTTAGGCAGAGGTATCTCGGGGAGGCGTATTGGTGTGCCTCCAATTGTAGTTTCTAGTACCGATTGGTTCGATGATGATGCCTCAGGTTGATGTCTAACATCGCTAATTGAGGTTATTAATATTGGACGAATTTCAAAATAAGTTTCTTCAAACTCAGCGCGTGTTTAGAAAGTGCTTTCATTTTCATCTAGTTCCTCAATTTTAGATTGAACGTTTTCAAAGGAAACTTTAGTGGATTCAAGAGACTGCAAGCGAGTTTCAAGCTCAGCGATTAGTGCTGTAGGAGCGCGTTTAGATACGAACTCTTTAGTTCTTGTTAATTGGCCTATGATGACCAAACGTTTAGATTTAAGTTTGTCAACCTTAGCTTTAATGTCGGACATTTTAATTTAATTTAATGCAGCCTACTTTCAATAAGTTCAAATAAGTTCAAATTTATCGAAACTTTAAAACAAAATCACTTCACTAAAATTCTTAAATTTATTTAGTACTCACGGTGATTTAAACTGTTTTGCTTACGGTAAATGATCCTCTTTATCGGATAATGTTATGCTGTTTCAAGCGTGTCACAGTTATCCTTATGGAGCGTTGCGGTTCTTATATACCTTTGATGAAATGTACTTATCCAGATCCAGGTGATGGGATTTTCAACAGCTCTTGTAAAGCATAGCCTCCCACGATGGTGCAGTTTCGATGCGAATTAATGCGAATTATTAATTTAGTTGTTGTTTATTTATGCAGATCGAGTTTATTTTAATAATTAATGTGATTGCAATTACAGCGTTAATTAATTAAAACTAGCCTACCTGTTATGACCTTTCCAATGTGAATATTGTTGCAGCTTTCCTTGTGCGAAAAGAAATTAAATTCTTGTTAAATTTCTCGATGCTTGTTGTTAATTTTCCAACGATGTTATGAGCAGCTTCAATGTGCAGAATCCAAGCAGAAATCGTAATCCTTTAATATTCACCGTATCACGTTCGGGGTCACCAATGTTCAGTGTCTATCCAAAGACACCTTTTTAATCAGCCTTAAGACCAACCGCAACGTGAAGACAATAATTTAAACTCTAATTATTATCTTCCAACTTATCTTCCAACAAAACCGGAGAATATCAAAATGCCGATGTGTTCTCGATGAGATGTCAAAGCGTAATAATTTATTTAATCAAGATTATTGACTAGCTTAAAAGTAATGAACATGTAGGTATAGCAAAAAAATATAGCAGAACATTAGCCGTTAGGTTTAGTTTGAGATTTGTTGTACATAAGCGATGTGCAGTAAATTCAATAAAAAAATAATAATTGTGTATGATGTTTGAATGTTATGCGTTAGTATGTATGTATGATTTTAAACAGTAGGAAAAATATAGGGTAAGTATTCGTTTATGCTGCTTGAGCGGAACATAGAATAAATTATCAGTAATGTTTTATTATTATAATAAATACAATATACAAATACTTTTTATATTTTATGTTGGTTCAGGTTAAGACTGAACAACCAGTATTCTCAGATCGCCATTGCGTTATGTTATTTCCAAGGTAGAAGTTGTGCAGTAAGGCTCTGTTCTCCAGGTCATGATTCGGACGAATGCTAGCATTCACCTTATACACTTGCTGGAAAGCAGCCCCTACAGCCTCTACCTTTTCCTGAGGATCTTCTATAATATAATAATTATCATCGAAAACGGCACCTTCCGGATCAATTCCCGCAATCGTTAGTACGTCTTCGTTATCTGTTGTCCTCTGGAGTTTAAGACATGGAAGATCGTTTTGATCATTTCATCTAAATATCTTATTTATTTGGGGAAACATACTAGGGTCGCTAGAATTAACAGCCCGAATTCTGTTATCCCAATATAAATTAATAGATAATCTATAGTTTTGTCTAATCAGAACGTTAATGTTTTTGATCGACGACTTCAATGTCTTAATCTCCAGATCACGTGTGTTCGTGAAACGTCTGTACAGAAGTTTCAATCTAGTCAGTAGTCCACTTTTTTGTCGGTGTAGTGCGTCGATTGTCGCGTTCTTGTATAAACCAGTAGGGTCTTGTTCCTTATATTTTGGGATTGTTCTGTCTATTGTTCGTTTTATAGGCGTATCCATTTGAGTCAGGAACCCGTCGATCTCGACGTTCGTCAGGTTTCTGTCATTTGGTGGAGAAATGTCATCGGAACGTATTTCTCTTGCCAAAGCGTTGGAGAAGCGTGGCCAGCGCGTCTTACTGAAATTGTAAGAGTGCACAGGCACATACTCATCCAACTCCACAAGGTCGCTCGGAAGCTGTATTACGGTGGCAAGTCCGCAGTGATCACTGTCGTATTTAATTGTTCGTAAACAGTTTCTTGTCTGTTGATTTGTTGCGTCAGTTATAACAAGTCGTGTGTCAAGCAGTAAAAGATCCAGAAAACTACCACTTCTCGGAAATGACGGTCTATCTGTAGCCAGAAGGTCGATCCTACACTCAACACTGTATCGACCCATCTAATTAAAAAGATGGTTCCCTCTAGGATTTTGAATTTGGTTTCCCCAATCTACATGTTTGGCGTTTAAGTCCCCTGCCATGAGATAATAATTCTCATCCAAGTTCAGTCTTAAGCATTCGAAAAGTTTTTCGAGCTCTGCGATAAAATTAGCTGGCTGAGGTGCGTCAGGTGCGTACACCGCGATTGCGTACATTCTTTTCCCCTGCTGGAGAGGAATGCAAACGATGCAGGCTTCTAGCAACCCGAATCTTCGCACTTCACTATTGTATATAACTTTATGATTAATACCCTTTCGTATGAAGATTGCGACCCCAACCCCTTGTGAGGAGTTGGGCCGATCCCTTCTTACGATATTGTAATTTTTATTAGTCAGTTTGTGTTTCTGGTTTAGCTTAGTTTCGCTAGCCATAAACACATCAGGACTTTGGTCTTGCAGCAAATGAAAGAGGTTTGCTCTACGTTCGGTCCTAATCAGCGAATTTACATTCACAGCTAGGATCTTAAAGGGTCGCTCAGGCAGCGCGCCTTTAACTATTTCGCGTTGCCGGCAGAATAGAGTAGAGGTAATCCACCCTAGCCGCCTGCTCCCTGATCTGTTTTTGCACGTCGGTTAACTGACCATGAATGGTCAGCAACACCTGCATCAGATCTGTCTCTGGCACAGGAGCCTTAGGTACTTGGACCTGTTTGGCTACCTGTGGTTGAGGCTGTACCGTTTTTGCCTTTCCAGACGCCATTTGGGCGTAAGAAATTGCGGGATTGACGGAAGTTGTTGTCTGGCGTACTTCAGGGCGTCTCACCTCAACTGTTTTCTTTTGGGCTTTGTTTTGCTTTATCTCCTGAAACTTCGGACATCCCCGATAGTTTGCGGGGTGCCCGGAACCTCGGCAGAGCTCACATTTTAACTGGGTCATATCTGTGACCCTATCTTGCCCGAGTTTACACTCCCCTGTTTTGTGGGTATCTCCACATTTAACGCAGACTGGGTCCATACCACAGTTAACTGCAATGTGTCCAAACCCTTGGCAGTTCATGCATTGAAGCATGTCTTTCTGTTTGTTTAATTTTTCCCATCGTACAACTTGGTAATCCAGGACTGTTATATTCCTTAGACCACTCAATTTGCTTTGGGGCGAGAGTTTGTTATGGGAACCTTAAATAATTCAAAAAGATTCGTTATTGTAGGCAGGAACTCAGATATAACGAAAAATATACTTACTTTTTTTAATAACAGCGGCATCAAAACAATTCACAAACCAAATGAAAAAAACAATGGTTTCAAGTTGACGTTTGAGTGAAATAAAAAGAGACGTTTCCTTTTTCGTTCCATAAACAATATAAAACCAATGAGAGTAGAGTTCGTATGAATATTAGAACAGAAATAAACATCCCTATCTTAGCGCCAAGTACACGGTGTGGTAAAATTTATCACTAATAATAATAATAATAATAATAATAATAATAATAATAATAATAATAATAATAATAATAATAATAATAATAATAATAATAATAATAATAATAATAATAATAATAATAATAATAATAATAATAACAATAATAATAATAATAATAATAATAATAATAATAATAATAATAATAATAATAATAATAATAATAATAATAATAATAATAATAATAATAATAATAATAATAATAATAATAATAATAATAATAATAATAATAATAATAATAATAATAATAATAATAATAATAATAATAATAATAATAATAATAATAATAATAATAATAATAATAATAATAATAATAATAATAATAATAATAATAATAATAATAATAATAATAATAATAATAATAATAATAATAATAATAATAATAATAATAATAATAATAATAATAATAATAATAATAATAATAATAATAATAATAATAATAATAATAATAATAATAATAATAATAATAATAATAATAATAATAATAATAATAATAATAATAATAATAATAATAATAATAATAATAATAATAATAATAATAATAATAATAATAATAATAATAATAATAATAATAATAATAATAATAATAATAATAATAATAATAATAATAATAATAATAATAATAATAATAATAATAATAATAATAATAATAATAATAATAATAATAATAATAATAATAATAATAATAATAATAATAATAATAATAATAATAATAATAATAATAATAATAATAATAATAATAATAATAATAATAATAATAATAATAATAATAATAATAATAATAATAATAATAATAATAATAATAATAATAATAATAATAATAATAATAATAATAATAATAATAATAATAATAATAATAATAATAATAA